>JACXGI010011579.1:11181-24869 GCA_016801175.1 Esox masquinongy | reverse complement strand
ATCATGACTGGTCTGTGAACCACATGGCAGTGGAGGAGGTGGGGGTGGTGGGGGGAGGGGAGGGGGAGGTTGGGCAGTCCTTGGTGGGGTAAGTGGAGGGGACATGCATAGGGTTGAGGAGGCAGTATAGGGAGCGAATGATGACAGCTCAGGAAGGGAATCCATGAAGGTCACTTCTGGTCACAAGAGTTGTCATTTGCATTTCATCAATGGGCCACAGATCTGTGCCGAGATTAAAACAACAATATAGTTACTGAAGTGGTTTCAGCCAGTCGAATTGTGCAGGACTCAATATATCTGTGCAATTGCCACAGTACAAGTAATTAAATTAAGTGCGTTAGACAAAGCAATAGGCAGTAGCCTGGTAGTTTAATTCACAAACACGTTGCAAATGATAAACGAAAGTGGTGTGGATTGTCCTCCATCCTCTCCAATTCAGAAAATATCAAATTATAGTAATAACATACTTAGCTCGATAACTATTGACGACACTATTCAAAATCCAATATAAAACCAATGTTACCTCTGAGTTAAAACGTTTGCCAGAATAATAAACACATCATCCAAAAATTTTAACTTCAAGAATGGTTTGTCAGGAATATAGCAAGAAAAAACTGTTATGCTAAAAAATAAATGTTATGCCAATATTCGCAGTAATGTTGTCAGTATCATATATTAAGCAACGTGCAGGTTAATTTGTGAATAAATAACCTAAACTTACATTATGACCTTCAGTATTGACTCCGTCTATGTAAATCCGTTACTATGTTTTGTCATCTACTTTTATATGTGCCACAAAACTAGACCAATAAATCTCTACATTCTAAGCAGCTTTCCATCAACACACGTACGGTGCGAGGATATCCTCCAGCAAAGCATTCAGACAGTCCAAGCGCCTGAACCAGACTCACTGAGGTAACCAACTAGGCTAGCACTCCCCCCCATTGAGAGGGGCGCATTGCTGAGGTTGCATTTCTTATCATTTTAAAAACGAAATGCAACGTTCTGACTTTTAACTCCTGCTTATAGGTTATTGAAGATACAGACGATAGGCCAGGAAGCAGGGAGTATTTTCTCGCATATCTCTCTAGGCTTTACTACGAGACTTGTGTAAGATACGGAGTACGGTTATGGTAGGTCTAAGTGACCAAAAGATCAATGACGTATATAGAGTGAGAACGTCGGATTCAGTTAGTCTTGATGGACTATGCTTGCAGATAGGCAATTTCGATCATCTACAGTTTTCAAAACTATATTTACGCAGGTTATAGTAAAAAAAAAAAAAGTTTACAGTTTTTCCCAATTACTTGAGCTCCAATCAGAATTCACGTTTTCAAAATAGTTAACACGCAGGTCCAAATTGAAAGATCTTGGCCAAATTGACCAGTTTAATGAGAAATTAAACAATTAACACAAAATCAAGTACTAACGTAAAAACATACAACTTGTCATCGCAACTTAATCCCTATAACCCTGTTTTATATATACGTGCGTAAAGGCAATTCAAGATAACATCACAATGTAATTATCTTACTGAAGATGGCCAATGCTGAATGTCGCTAAAGAACATGAACCTCAAGAAACACGGCTATTCACCTTTTATCATTTTTTCCTTCACACACTATATATACACAGTATAAAAATGAAATCACCAAGCTAACACATCACAAAACAAAGCAATGTTTAAAATAAATGTTTACACATAAAGTACTGTACAAAAGTTTTGGGTCACTTAGAAATGTCCTTGTTTTCCATTATAGACAGAATACCATCTGACTGCTTTTTCCCTAAATAGTTGTTGCATAGTTTAGAGCTGTGTTTTACTATTACTTTTTAAGAAGCTGCCATTTGAGGACTTGTGAGGTGTTTGTTTCTCAAACTAGACACTCTAATGTCTTTGTTCTCTTGCTCAGTTGTGCACTGCGGCCTCCCAGTCGTCTTTCTATTCTGGTTAGAGACAGTTTGCGCTGTTCTGTAAAAGGAGTAGTACCCAGTGTTGTGAGGTCTTCAGTTTCTTGGCAATTTCTCACATGGAATAGCCTTCATTTCTCAGAACAAGAATAGACTGACACGTTTCAGAAGAAAGTTCTTTGTTTTTGAACATTTTGAGCCTGTAACTAAACCCATAATTGCTGATGCTCCAGATACTGAACTAGTCTAAAGGCCAGTTTTAATGCTTCTTTAATCAGCACAACAGTTTTCATTTGTGCTAATATATTTGCAAAAGGGTTTTCTAATGATCAATTAGCCTTTTAAAATGATAAACTTGGATTAGCAAACACAATGTGCCATTGGAACACAGGAGTAATGGTTGAGCCTATGCATATATTCCATTACAATTCAGCCATTTCCAGCTACAGTAGTTATTTACAACATTAGCAATGTCTGCCTTGTATTTCTGATCAATTTGATGTTATTTTATTGCACAAAAAATTTGCTTTTCCTTTGAAAACAAGGACATTTCTGAGTGACCCCAAACTTTTGAAAGGAAGGGTAGTGTTCGTTTATATATATATATGTTTGTATATACTTGTGTCCCTCAATTCTACAAATAAAAGAAGACGTGTATGGCTACCAAATATATTTAAATACATTTTATAGAATATGAATACAAGTTCATGTAATATTCCTGTACTATCCTGCTTTGTTGAATGTCTACAGAATCAGAGTATAACAAACAGGGTAGATAGGACAGTAATGTGATCATTTTACGGGAAGTTACTTATTTTCATTTCTGAAACTGGACGATTTATGCAACGGTGAAATGGCTTAGGTTTGGGTGTACTCTCAGCCCAGCTTCTCTCATTGTCTCACCATGTAGAAAAACATGGTCTAGGACAATGTCACAAATCTTATTAGAGATCATTGTCTTCTTTCTCTTCCTCGTCCACCTCCTCTCATTCTAACTCTTCCTCTACCTCGCTCTTTGAGTTCCAAAACACAGATGGCCTACAAGCCACAATGTCTCACACCCACTGTGAAATTTGGTGAAGGATCGGTGATGATCTGGGGATGCTTCAGCAAGGGCTTTCCTCTTGCCCTTTTTATTCGAGCCAACATCTTGATTGCTTTTTGAATATTTATGGTTGTTAGTAATGTGGCAATGTGTTGTGGGTGGCTTTAAATGGCCTTACTGTGTAGATCACTGAAATAGAGCTGATCTCATTGCTCAGGTAACACACTGGTAGGACTGAGTGCAAAGTTCACTGGTCCTGCCTGGTCTGGTCTGAGGGAGGCAGGAGTCAGTTCACAAAGTTGATTCAAAAGGTTGCAACATGGAGCATCCATCAAAAGAACTTTCAAAAGGTACAAACGGGAGAAGAATCACTGAATGAAACAAGTGTGTTGGATTAGTAAAGTTGCAAGTCTTTACAGTGAGCCAGTGTGCATCTCTCAACCATCCTGTTTTGTTTTGCCTTAAGGTTTAGTTTCTGGTCCACCTTCATTGGTTACAAAACTGAAATAAAAAAATTGCTCCATGATTGAAATCTCTTTCTAAAACTTGTTCCCCTTCCTTTCACAGATGTTGTTCAGAGCAAAAGTAAACCAGTACAGGAAGCAACGAAACACCAATGCATTAGCACTCCTGGTGAGGAATTCAAGGATATCCTTCATGCTGTTTAACAGAAAGAAGGGCAGGGCTAAAAAAACCTCTAGCAGATATGACTTAACTCTTCGCCTGTTTGAGGTGGAGCTAACTTGTGTAGTGAAGGACAGTTTTTGAGCAGTCAATATTTTTGAGGTCCTTATATATGGGTTCTGAGGAATCTCTCTGTAATGTATCATGGTAAGGAAATGGATTTTCTTTGAAAATATTAAATAAGCAAAAGCAAGACATACAATATGTATAGAGACAGTTTAATCATGATTTAGAGAATGTCATTTTATCTGAAAATCAATGTGACCCGATTGCCCAAATTTGATTTGTATGTAGGGGAATACCATTATAACTGATTTCTACGAGATAAACTCCATTATCAAAATCGAACACATTTTTTAAAATATTCCTTCTGACCTCACTGACCAAGAGACACAAACTGGATGTTGTGTTAAGTAAATATTCAGTCCTGGCCTTTGCTCCCTGCCTTCTTCAAAGCATTCTGTAGGATTAGTCTTGTGTCAAACATGTGACAGTGCATTACTCAAGACTGAAGTTAAACTCGGTACAGACATGGGGTTGTGATTCGACCAAATCAGATTTTTATTGTATCCTTTCAGATCTATATCCAAATTATTTTAGGGTGACATTTGTCAGCAATTGGTTCATTGTAAACTCCCACAGACCAAGTATTGATGGCAAGGCTCAGTCAGGTTCAAAACTATTGGCCTCCTAGATAAACATGACCAAAGAAGGAGTATAAAATGTAAAATACACTCATCTATATTGCATGCTCCCAAACAATTGGTAAATATAAATAATAGAATGTCAATAAACAAGGTCCCAAACTATTGGCACAGAGGGGGAGCAACCAGTGGTCAGAGATGGGTTGATGAGGGAGTTGAGGAATGAGTGAAGGTCTCCAGAGATCATCTGGTGGAGAAGAGTGGCAGAGGCGTCAAATTGTCAGATGACCGGAGATCACTTGTTGCAAGATTTTTCATCTGAAGGGGCAGGGAAAAAGATGCATAGGTTGATGTGGGAAATACCAGTGGAGTCAATGAGGTGCAGAAGTCATCAATGTTCTTTCAAAGTGGTTGTCAAAGTAATCTGCAGAGTGAGAAGATGGTGGGAGAGGTGGTGGAGAACTGAGGAGAGAGGAGAAGGTGGCAAAGAGTTTCTGGAGTTGGGGGAAGAAAGTAAAAATTTGATGTAATAGAAAATGCCTTGGGAGAGGAAGAGAGTGTAATGAAGAGGCAATGAAAGGATGACTTGTTTGAGTTTGTACATCAGAGGGGATAGTTTGTTTTAAATACAGAGGAATATTGTTGTATAACTCCAAACTCGAAGTATGTACATTTGTCCGCAGAGATTGGAAACGTGAGATCTTCTGAACAACAGGGGTTTTGCATCTGACCTTGGACTCCCTATGAGTCTTCAATCCCCCACCAGGCTGCGCAAGATATCTAATGGTCGGCTCAGTTCTTCTCCTTGCATGGCAGAGGAATACCTGGAAGGGCTGATGGCACAAAACCATGTGTGGTCTGTCAGATCGAGAGGACAGTGGACAGGTTGTTTTTAGTTCACAGTGCAATGTTCAACACAGTACAACAGGTTTTTGTGAAATAGAAAGAAATCCCTCATTATAAATTTGTGATATGCACAAGAAAAAGAAAGGCAATGCTGTGTATTGCTCTGCTTGCTCTCATTATAGAATACACATGTTCTCATTTCGGACAGGTGACTAAATGCTTCAACCTCCTCTTCAGACCCTCAGTATGCAGTCTACAATTAATGGCCAACTGGAGTGTTGTTATTCCTGTTGTTTTCAAACTTCACTTGATTGCTGGCTGATGACAGGTTTCCACATCCTGTATGTCATGTGATCAGTGTCTCTCTCCATTTATGGCTTTTATTCAGAGTAGGAATTACATCATTGCAATTGGTCATGATTGGATGTTCAGTCACCATTTTTTGGCTTGTCGAGGCTCCTAAATTCATCCAGCTGGTTCAAAATGGAGGGTGAGCTTCTTTATTCGCCCAGCTTACATGTCCCCTGATAGCCTGGACATGGCATTTATGATCACATTTCCATTAAATGTACACTGGACAACATATCTGGACAAAAATGAAGGTCCGTTTTAACCATAAGCCAATGTAATTCCTTCTCCCAATAGCGAGTATCTCCTTCATCAATCTCGCTAAAGTTTATTACTACCTTTGAGTATTAAGTGCTAGGATACATTGTTTTAATCTATTAACCTATTATAACCCTGTCAGAACCCAAATCATTTCTGGTCATCCATTTCCTACTTCCTCTGATCCGGTGGCTTTACTACACATATTTTCCATTAAAAATCCTTTCTGAGTTTTGGAGTGTGCGCCTGTATATCAGCACATTATAAAAAGAAATATTGTGCGCTCCGGTTTGCTTTATTTTAGATAATATGTTTGCCTTTTATCATTTTTGAAACTAAATCATTGTAAACTTTTACTACTTTTACTACTTTTAAGTGGTATTTTGTTTGGTGACTTTCACTTTTGAGTTACGGGATTTTTACATATACTCAAATATGACACTAGGGTACTTTTCCCAGCAGTTATTTCTCCTGGCACTGAGGGAGAGATATAAAGAGGGAGAAATGGAGAGTAATATGGAGAAAGAGGGAGACAGGGAAGGAAAGGCATTGAGATTCCTGTCATTGTTCCAAGGCAGAAGACAAAAGCACAGCCGGAGATGAACTGCTGAATTCAACCCCAGACTGCTGGGAATTGGTTTCAGGTTCAGACTCTAACAAGGCAATCCGTTTCCTACACGTGCATAAACATCCAGAAAATATAGACAAAATTGTGTTTCTCTTATGTTAACTGGATTGTCTATATGCAACACAAACCATTAATCCTGACCTTATACACTAATATCTTCAGTCTGTTCTTCTGGAAACAATATGACTCTGATAGGATCCCTATGTCATCCTCTGTCGTCAGATACCGTTTGTTTAGACAGGGCTTTGACTAGACTTCACATCTACTCTCAGAGCTACAGTTTGCCATGGTGTTCCTCAGGAGCTAGACTCCCTGGTCTCTCATTAATGCCAAGTCACCACCACCATCTAGTGTTGTAGAGAGCATACTGCAACAACCCCTGATGTTAATAGATGTTCTCACTGACAGCAAGAAGGACACCTTTACGTGTCAACATTTCCTTTGTTTTAATCATAACACCAGTATGCATATCCACTGTTATGTATTTGTGTGAACAACCTGAAATCAAATCATGGTTTTGAGTGAATGATTAACGACCTTTTTGGTATTGTGATTAACTCTAAAGTGCTTTACTGTCTCGTGCTACTTAACCACATTAGTCTACATGCAAATCACTGTCTTTCCAAGAAAGGTTTACTTACATTGTATTTTTAGGAAAGTGCAGTGCTTTTGGAAAGTATTCAGATCCATTCACACAGATGCTTACTGTATCCTTATCTTTTTGATATTTCTTAACGTTGACTGGACTCCATCAGTCGCAAATTCAATTGAAAGGGCACATACAACTCTCTGTAAACCTCCAAGATAGAATTGTGTCAAGGCCTACATCTATGGAACGTTACACAAAAATTGCTAAAGAATTGAACGTTTCCTGGATTATGGTGGGCTATATACAGTATCTCACAGAAGGGAGTACACCCCTCACAATTTTGGAAATATTTGATTATATCTTTTCATGTGACAACACTGAAGAAATGACACTTTGCTACCATGCAAAGTAGTGAGTTTACAGCTTGTATAACAGTGTAAATTTGTTGTCCCCTCAAAATAACTCAACACACAGCCCTTAATGTCCAAACCGCTGGCAACACAAGTGAGTACACCCCTAAGTGAAAATGTCCAAATCGGGCCCTATTACCATTTTCCCTCCCTGGTCTCATGTGACTCGTTAATGTTACAAGGTCTCAGGTGTGAATGGGGAGCAGGTGTGTTAAATTTGGTGTTATCGCTCTCACACTCCCTCATACTAGTCCCTCGAAGTTCAACATGGCACCTCATGGCAAAGAACTCTCTGAGGATCTGAAAAAAAGAATTGTTGCTCTACATAAAGATGGCCTAGGCTATAAGAAGATTGCCAAGACCCTGAAACTGAGCTGCAGCACGGTGGACAAGACCATACAACAGTTTAACAGGACAGGTTCCACTCAGAACAGGCCTCGCCATGGTCGACCAAAGACGTTGAGTGCACGTGCTCAGCATCATATCCAGAGGTTTTCTTTGGGAAATAGACACATGAGTGCTGCCAGCATTGCTGCAGAGGTTGAAGGGGTGGGGGGTCAGCCTGTCAGTGCTCAGACCATACGCCGCACACTGCATCAAATTGGTCTGCATGGCTGTCGTCCCAGAAGGAAGCCTCTTCTAAAGATGATGCACAAGAAAGCCCGCAAACAGTTTGCTGAGGACAAGCAGACTAAGGACATGGATTACTGGAACCATGTCCTGTGGTCTGATGAGACCAAGATAAACATATTTGGTTCAGATGGTGCCAAGCGTGTGTGGTGGCAACCAGGTGAGGAGTACAAAGACAAGTGTGTCTTGCCTACAGTCAAGCATGGTGGTGGGAGTGTCATGGTCTGAGGCTGCATGAGTGCTGCCGGCACTGGGGAGCTACAGTTCATTGAGGGAACCATGAATGCCAACATGTACTGTGACATACTGAAGCAGAGCATGATCCCCTCCCTTTGGAGACTGGGCCGCAGGGCAGTATTCCAACATGATAACGACCCCAAACACACCTCCAAGACGACCACTGCCTTGCTAAAGAAGCTGAGTGTAAAGGTAATGGACTGGCCAAGCATATCTCCAGACCTAAACCCTATTGAGCATCTGTGGGGCATCCTCAAACGATAGGTGGAGGAGCGCAAGGTCTCTAACATCCACCAGCTCTGTGATTTCGTCATGGAGGAGTGGAAGAGGACTCCAGTGGCAACCTGCGAATCTCTGGTGAACTCCATGCCTAAGAGGGTTAAGGCAGTGCTGGAAAATAATGGTGGCCACACAAAATATTGACACTTTGGGCCCAATTTGGACATTTTCACTTAGGGGTGTACTCACTTTTGCTGCCAGCGGTTTAGACATCAATGGCTGTGTGTTGTGTTATTTTAAGGGGACAGCAAATTTACACTGTTAAACAAGCTGTACCCCCACTACTTTACATTGTAGCAAAGTGTCATTTCTTCAGTGTTGTCAGATGAAAAGATATAATCAAATATTTACAAAAATGTGAGGGGTGTACTCACTTCTGTGAGATATTGTAATTATGAAAAGGAAGGAGTTTAGAACCAGAAAGACTCTTGCTTGTTTGACCAGAAGGGCCTTGGTCAGGGAGGTGACCAAGAACCCAATGGCCACTCTAAAACAGCTTGGAGTTTCTCTGCAGAGATCGGAGAACCTATCAGAAGGACAACCATCTCTGCAGCACTCCGTGAATCAAGTCTTTATTTTTTGTCATTATTGGATTTTGTGTGTAGATTGATTGCAAAATAACTCAATCTTGTTAATCAGAAATCCATAACACAACTAAATCCGGAGAAAGTGAAGGGGTCCAAATATTTTTCTGAAGGCACTATTTTCCTATACTGTCCTTTGTAATACAAACTATGCGCCCTCCCACCTGTCCATGCATATGAGTTGCAAATCTAAACAGGTTGAGAGCAGATCAGTATCTGGTGTGCCAAACATGTCATTATACAGTAGTGTTTCGTTCCTGTCTATTTTGGATGCAGTGAGGAGGATAAAATGCTACACATTCCCATCAAAGGCCCCAGGATAAAGGGGGGCAGACAAAACTGACAAGGGAGATTTTACTGTTTTCACATTGTCCTTCAATGGTTGAGCTTGAATAAGGGGTTGTGGTGTGAAAGAGGGTTTCAAGGTAGCAAGGACACGATTATGTCATAGAATCTGCGAAGTGTGTTCAATTATGAAATGTGTTCATTTGGGTTTGAACTAAATCATGTTGACTGGGATTTAGTTTAGACGAATAACAAACATATACTCTTAAAATGTTTACCTGGCACAGCCAGAAGAGGACTGGCCACCCCTCAAAGCCTGGTTCCTCTATAGGTTTCTTCCTAAGTTTCGGCCCTTTTAGGGAATCGTTCCTAGACATTATGCATCAACACTGTTCTTGCCTGCTTATTGGTGTTTCAGGCTTGGTGTTTTTTTTTCTTTGTGACAACTGCTGATGTAAAAAGGGCTTTATAAATAAATTTGATTGATTGATAATGAACTTAGTAAACTGTCAAACAAGAATCCAAAATATAAGCTGGTTTCAGTGGTAAGGCGTTTAACATTATAGTAATGTTTTAAATAGGATAACCTACTAGAGGTTTGAATTGCTCAGCTGCACATTACCCAGCTGCAATTGTGTTTCACTTTTGAAAGCAGGAATGTCATGCTTTATTGTCACTTTGCTAAAAAAAAAAAAAAAGCAGTTGCAGCAATTTCTGGAATCTTTGCATCTCCAGGAATCAGTATGACTAATAAACAGAAAATGACAGTGACTTGTCCTCCCTCCCCCTGATTCCCTCTGAGGCCATGCCAGCATCCTGGGACGGCGTAAGGTTAGGATTGGAGCTGAGGAGTGTGTAGGTGTGTTTGGGGAGGGCTGGGTGGGACGGTGCAACGTTTCTCTGTTGGTTAAAGGGTTGAGTTCAACTCTGAGCATGCCATCTCGACCATCTCCTATCACACACACCAGGGGAGGATCTGTTGCAGAACCAGATCAGGTACCACAGCACTGCTAGCTTCCACAGTACTGAAATCAACAGTTGTGATCTGCCTGCCTTTGGTCCTTTAGATACTAATCTGGAGCAAGTGAGTATGTTGCTAATTCTGACACGAGAGCATGTAGAAAATGTGCGGATGCAATTTCCTACTTTGACCCAGTTTACTGTGGCAGGAGAATAATTGGGAAAACAATGGAAAAAATAATTGGATTATAAATAACATTTTAATAGGTATCAATATACTTTTGTTAGGGTGAATCAAGTGTATAACACATTAAACCTTACATATACATATATTCCAATATTTTGCTTTTCCTGTTGGGAAGGAACATTTGTGAAACATTTGTAGAATGATCAAACAAGTTCCCTCACAACTGATGCACCACCCCTATGGGCCAATCAGAATATTTTGTAAATGTTAGATATATTTGACAAGACATACTGTATCATACTGTATTTTAACACTGTAATGTATTATAGATTGATCTGTGAGATTGTGATGACCTCAACTAGTCTATATAATTCACAATAAAATATTCACAGCTGGTACAAATCCTTTTAGCATGACTGGCTAGGTATCTCTTTTGTAGACCCAAGTTCACATCCTGCTCTATTCAGTGCCTGTTTTGTATGTGTGTTTTAGCCTATTTAGTTTTACACAGGCCAGAATTGGAAAATACTTTCACTGTAAGGAATTTCTTTGCTGGGCATTTCTACAGTCTATTTGTATTTCTGTAGGATGACACTTTGCTGTCTGAAGAATGTCACCTACCTTGGAATAGGCAGCTTTATTTTATCAAGTTTTCCGGCTGAGTTGTGTTTTCTGTTGGGCTGGCATCGTTCTCAATCATTCAAGCAATAGAGATAAGTCCGTCCACATTTTTTTGTTCAAATAGACTAACCTGCAATAGGTGAATAGTCATCCTAGTTGTAGGACCTATGAATGCATGTGGGACTTTAGTGTAGCCTACATGGGAGGTCATCAACGCACTTCTGACTGATAGGCTACATCATCTAGGACCATTGGTGGTGGGTTCTGTCCTTAATAGTGATATAGCCTCGGGTCAGATTCAGACTCACTGCCAAAACTAGTAACTGTCATGTTGCTGTAGATCACTTTAATGAACGGCTCTGTGCTTTAGTGGACACAACACAACCAAAGACATTGCCATCTCCTTGGAATTTCCCACCATTTGGAAACAATTTTAGTATGCAGTAAGTCTGGTCTGTGGCATCGCAGATGCCTGTGATGTTTGTCCAGTCATGCAGCAACCTACACATCCGATCTACCCGTACTGTATGATGCCACTCATTTCCAGTCAATCCTGGAATGCAGTGGCACTGGTTATTCTGAAATGCAGGCCAGTGCACTGTGTGTATTCACAGATAGTAGATACTGACTGATGTTAACAAAGTTCTAGATCAGAGGTCTAATTTATTTTTGACAAAAAAGTGTCTTCTGATGTGATCATAACCTGTGAATTATTATTTTAATAATAAAAAAAATCCTTACATAACACCTGGAGAAAACATAATTTTGGAAAATGTTCTTTCTTTTCTAAAGAAGCTCTTGTGCCCGAAAAGGTTTCATTTTAAAAATATATTCTTTCCCCGAGCCTCTGAGTAATGTTAACCTAGTATTCTGTTCTTGTCCATATTGTTTTAATAGGTTGTTGAACTGAAAAAAAACCTGCACCATGTCCACCAAAGGTTTGTTGACCTATAATTGTACAACAATAATGGCCATAGTTCAGTGCATAGAAGTAGTGTTTGTTTGTGTTTGTGTTTGGGTGTGTGTTGTAGAAATAAACAGAGAGCAAGTGGTTCAGACCGTGAAGGTACGAATAAAACTAAAGGAAGACTGCTGCTGGATCCATAAAGAGACAGATCCAGATAAACAACAGTGGAAACCATGGTAACCAAGCCCAAACAAAAAGACCTACATTATATTTTAGGACACCTCTGTGAAATATATTCATGATTTTCTATAGCATCTATGTTAGTCTAATGCCAGTGGTTTATTACAAACCAACATTTTACAATCTCCCTTATTTTCCCATCTGAAGTAAGCTAGAACTTCAAAAAATATCAGTTTGTCTCTCTTCAGCTGAATCCAGCCCTGCTACCTCTCAAACTGCACATCCCGCCAATTCTAGAGTGACAATAGATGTTTCCTTTCTTCTGTAGGTCACTGAGTCCTAACAGGGACAGGCCCCTGACAAAGACCAAAGTACTCTCAGAGGTTGAAAAATTTGAGTGGGTGTTTATCTTTAGTGTAATATATTCACAAAAAATCGACATCTCTGAAATGCCTGTCTAAATCTATAAAATATCTGTTCAATCTACCCAAGAAACTCAGTAACTCATAAAAAGAACAAAAATATTTACTTAAAAGATTTGCATATGAAATAGATTACACTTTATGATATGATTTGTGTCTTATATGATATAAGACACAAAACCTCTGGAATGTTCCTTTAAATGCTATTTCTGTTTGACTCATTTAGGCCAAAGAATCTTTCAAAAGCTGTAATCCAAGAAGTTGTGGAGGAATCAATGAATGCAGCAGTACCAGAAGAAAAATCTGTAGTTGAACATGGGTCTGCAATCAAACCTGTAGTTAAGCCTGTAGCTGTGGTTGCATGTGAACCAATAGTTAAGCCTGTAGCTGTGGCTGCAGGTGAATCTGTAGTTAAGCCTGTTGCTGGGGCGGCAGGTGAACCTGTTGTTAAGCATGTTGCTGTGGCTGCAGGTGAACCTGTTGTTAAGCATGTTGCTGTGGCTGCAGTTGAATCTGTAGTTAATCCCTTTGCTGTGGCTGCAGGTGAACCTGTAGTTAAGCCTGTTGCTGTGGCTGCAGGTGAACCTGTTGTTAAGCCTGTTGCTGTGGCTGCAGGTGAATCTGTAGTTAAGCCCTTTGCTGTGGCTGCAGGTGAACCTGTAGTTAATCCCTTTGCTGTGGCTGCAGGTGAACCTGTAGTTAAGCGTGTTGCTGTGGCTGCAGGTGAATCTGTAGTTAAGCCTGTGGGTGGGGCTGCAGGTGAACCTGTAGCTAAACCTGTGGGTGGGGCTGCAGTTGAAACTGTAGCTAAACCTGTGGGTGGGGCTGCAGTTAAACCTGTAGCTAAAGCTGTGGGTGGGGTTGCAGTACAACCTGTGGTTAAAACTGTGGGTGGGGCTGCAGTTGAACCTGTGGGTGGGGCTGCAGTTAAACCTGTAGCTAAACCTGTGGATGGGGTTGCAATACAACCTGTGGTTAAACCTGTGGGTGAGGTTGCAGTTGAACCTGTAGCTAAACCAGTGGGTGGGGCTGC
>JACXGI010011578.1:5229-24770 GCA_016801175.1 Esox masquinongy | reverse complement strand
CTAGACCAACATAGAGATGGCTAGGGGCATCCCTATAGACAGGACCTGACACTTGCAACTTTACAGTTACCTGGAATTTATTGCAGATCAACTACATAAAGGCCCTCTGAATCTTCAAAGGAGGGGGATGATGTAGGCCTTGCTTGGTCATTGTTAACTGGTTTTTAAGTGGGTGGAATGCATCCCGACTAGGACTAACTTGGTGTGGATCATTCCTCTCTGAGTGGTACAGTAGTCGAGGGATAATAACTCATATATTTATTTAACATATAGAAAGCCATATAGGAACATTTTCACATATCCTATTCTATGTTATCTACTCTAACTATTGAAAAAGGACTAAAACAAACAATGGGTTTTGTCAAGAACTACAGTAATTATACATTCCTGTATAATTTGAATAGATTTACATAACATTGTTGATTATAACAGTATACAAGGCAATACTGCTTTATACATTACTAGATAACAAGAACAAAACATCTACATATCATTCTCAGATTTGTGTTGAGGTGGGGTTAACAATACATTGCAAATTTCATAAGTGCTCATCTTCTGAGTCCAACTTGTAGATAGTGGTTAGGGATGTCAGTGCGTTGTGGCAAGCTGGATTTGCAAAAAATGTAACAGAGGAAACAACCATTACTTATTGCTATGTTATTGCTACATATTGCTAGCATGAGTGACCATTTTGCCTGTTTTCCAATCAAAACTAGACATACTTTTCACTACCTGATGGACTGAATATGTTTAAACACAGTATTCAGAATTGTGCAACCACACAACCATGCTTTTCTCATAACAGGTCCACAAGAAGTTATAATTATACTGATTTCCTCTGTCATCTGTCTTTGATGCATTTCTTAATGCATGAAGCAGAATCATCTGCTTAATTTCTAAGCCGGTGGCACTTATCATGATGTCAGTAACAGATGTTGTTAGACTGGCACTTATCATGATGTCAGTAGCAGATGTTGTTAGACTGGCACTTATGATGCCAGTAACAGATGTTGTTAGACTGGCACTTATCATGATGTCAGTAACAGATGTTGTTAGACTGGCACTTATCATGATGTCAGTAACAGATGTTGTTAGACTGGCACTTATCATGATGTCAGTAACAGATGTTGTTAGATTTCAATTACAACTTGCAAGCACATATATCATGATATCATGTGATTAAATCCCAAACAATACATTGTTTGTAAAAATGTCCACGCATTTAACACACAATCCATTAAATATATATTTTATTCTAAAACAAATATTATGTTCAATTTCTTTAAATGTTTTATTTGTTTCTTTGACCAATCAAAGTTGTGGCACCACTCCTAAAACCCCATTGGGCAGGCCAACACCACATGTGTGCCAGGGTAGCAGACTTCAACTACAGCTGGGGACATGTCTTCTACTCCCCTCACACATGTCCAGCACAGTTAGTATAAAATAAGGCACAGTGCCCATTGTGCAGTTTGACATGGACCGTGGCCCATTAAAACAGTTCAACTGATTTGTTTCATTTCATTTAGCTCATTTCAGTTTTTATAAGATACACTCACACTTAAAGTATGAAAAGTTGTAATTATGCAGGTGAAACTTTGTGTTAATATTCTGTTGCTTTGGTATTTCTACTATTTGATATGAATACTGATATTAAGACCTTCCAATCAGAATGATTTTGGTAACTTTATTTTGAACAGCATGTTTCAGAAAACCTATTACTACATTACTGCTTAGTTGGTTATGAATAGAAGGAAAATCTGTATTTTAAATCAATAGTCTATAATATTTTTCTACCTGCTTATTTCTATAGGGGCCTGCCAATTTGATTCACAGTCATACCCCTAATGACATACATGTACAAATAGTATCCAACTCCAAATGTAATAGTTAATTAAAACACATGACTGTTATTTATATGTGATGTTTAGGTAAAAATATGATGTTTAGGTAATAAAACATCATCCAAAAATAATCTTGGTTCTCAGGTTCAACTTGAGGGTTTCATGGAATTAGAGTAAGAATCGTATTCTATATTTTCAGGCCTTTGTGATATTCTATTAAAATCAGCACACTGGAACAGATGTGAATAACTGGTTCTTTTCAGTACGCATGTTCTCCATTATGTCAAAATCTCAAAGAATTTTGATTTCATTAAATAGTTGGAAAGGATGGAGAAACACACATGAATACTCAATTGCACAGGTTGAGTCAATGAAGTCAAATTGTACAAATATCTATATCTTCTAGATATGCTGAATTAATTGAATAGAAAATATTGTATATAAGAGAGAGATATAAGAGATACTCTAGATTCAGATGAAATCGTTAAAAAAACATGTTAATGCATGCAATTCTTAAATGTATAATTTATAGTCAACTCTTCCAAAAGAAGGGCAATTGGCCCAGTGAACACTACAACGATTCGTGGTTATTAATTTCAATTTATGGTTTAAAAGCATACATGAAATTATAAAACAGGTGGCTCCAATGCTGAAAGCTGTCTGAAAGCTGTGGTATATAAGACCATTAACAAAGTGTATGACAACCCCTACATTTTACTTTTCTAATTGCATTGGTAACATTTTATAATGTTGGGATATTTATAATATTATGGGATTTTGCCAATATCGTGTCTAAATTCTGCTCATAGTGGTGGTATGTTGGCCATGCACAACACCCTCTCATGCCTTACTGCTTAAAGAAAATATTCAGACCTTTGTTTTTTTTAAGTAATTCAGCAATGTGAGACAGTTACATCAAGTTAACAGTAAATATGTTAAATTTCACTCCATTCCTTTTCATCCTGCAGTAGATATTTACCATAATATTGAGTGGATTTGGCATTAGGCCTTTCTTTTAAAAGGCAGCCATGCCCACCCTACATTCTAAATATGGGTGCAAAGGTGCTTTTGCCCTCTGGTTGGGACAACAAGGACGTGAGACCCAATGTCTTTCCATTCTGTAAGTAAACGACATTCTGAGTATAGATAATAATTTGTTCATTATAACATAATCATTGCTATGTAAGTATGATTGAAGTTTAATCAATAAAGTTATATGGTTTAGCATTATCAAAATTGTCACCGTTCATCATTGTTATCAGGGCTGCACATAACTCACAACAAGATCACCACAAGGCACAGTCAGGCTTATGGTAATGTTTAGAACGCCTGATTTTGTCAGGTTAAACGGGTTGAGTAAAAAATGTAGGTAATAATGTTTTCACACAACATCCCCCATCTACCAGCATACTTAACAGTAGTATTTCCTACATGACCATCCAAATTTTTTAACTAAAACCAGTTCTGCGGTTTGTCAAAAAGCTCTATTTTATCTTGTTTGTCCATAGAACCCAATTCCTGTCAAAGTTCAAATGGTGTTTAGTGAACTCCAGGCTTCAACATTAATGTCTTCATAATAGCAGAGACAGTGGACAGTTTGGTTGTTCTTCTGGCAAGACGTCCAAATAGCTTATTGGCTTTAAGGTGGCTTCTACTGTAACTGCAGTGTTCAAGATACGTAGACCCCAAGATTCAACCAGGGCCTGCAATTTTCCAACTGCGTAGAATCTATGGAGAATTTGTGACTTCTGAAGCCATCCTTCTAACTGTGCATTTGTGCACAATACACTTCGGTCCTCTTCCTGGTTGGTACATCACAGCTCCAGTTAATTTTGAAATTCTTATTTTTCCCCCTATTAGTGGTAATTTTAATTTTATCCAGCTATTGTCTAATTTTTGATGGTCAACGACATTTTGTGTCATTTCATTTGGTGTTTTCTGACTTTCACTATGCTGGTAGATGAATAGAAAAATTTATTTAAATGGGAAAATACTTTTCCCGATTTGGTTCATAGGACTTTCTAGGGGTGCCACATGTTTAAGAATATTTTTGGTCATTTTTAACAAGTACTGTTGGAGGGTTCAGTACATTTTGGAGGGTTCTGTATTTACAGTAATATGAATTACTAGATTGTGTAGTTGCTAATGATCATTCCTAAACCAGACCCAAACTGAAAGTATTTTAATGGTTGGTAATATATTTATAATTAACAACTGTAGTGTTGTTTTCATCAGCCAATGAGTCACACAAATGAAAGCGAATTATTACATAATAGACATTTAGCTGTTTGAGTGACAGACATACTGCTCCATTGTAGGGACTGTAGGGAGTTCAGGCTCGCTGGACATTCCGCACACGCACACCCATACGGTAGGGCTTTTGAGATTGTGTCCCGCCAAAGATGAGGCTGAAATCTGGGACACCTCCATCTTCAGGCCAGACAAATTGGAAACGCCGAAGCAAGGTCACCACAAACAAGAAGAGCTCCATACGTGCCAACCCCTCCCCCAGACACATTCGAACTCCTGGGGAACACAAACATAAGAACACAAACATATTATTATAGGGTCTTTATGCCAATATTAACATACTTCCTCTGTTTCTCTGTACCCTACCTGCTGAGAATGGCAGAAAGGCCTCCGGTTTCACAAACTCTCCTTGCTCGTCGAGGAAATTCTCAGGGTTGAACTCGTGTGGGAACTTCCACTGGCCCTCCTCATGAAGTACAGAGGACAGATTAGGAATCACCATTGTGCCCTAGAACAGATGAGAGAGAGAGGAAGTATGGGTGACAAGAAAAGATACACAGAAGAATGAGAAAGCACATACTTTCATCTCAAGAACATTTCCAGTATTAAACACAAACATTGCACTGCAGAAGGCACAAGCACATCACAGTTGTATTTGGCCTACCCTGTAAAGTCTGCCTGTAAAGAGTATGTCTGATTATAAGATCTTAAGCCTGATTTTTACTTCAATGTCAAACGCGTCTGCATAGGCTCCGCAGAGCTGCACAGCCAGGCCGCATAGGCTACGCGCACCATCTCAAAAATCTAAAAGCGCGTAGCTACGCGTACGTCAACCGTAGAGCCGCACAAACGATGATTGGTTGGATGGCGAAGGGAGAGTTTTACACAGAGTAGGGAATTCCGGCAAAATTTGACTTCCTGTAAGCCTAAGCAACAATGGAGTCTGGAGGTACGGCTCAAATCAAGGAACTTTTGATATAAGAGAAATTCTGGGCGAAGAGCCAGCAACTTGCCAGAAAAGGTGGAAGCTGATGAGGGACAAATATGTAAGAATAAAGAAGAAATTGAAGAGTACAAGTGGAGACGCAGGAGGGAAAAAAGTACCTCCGTTTTATATAATGCTTTCTTGGCTGTCCGGCCACATTAAACACTGTGAAACCGACTCCAAATTTGGCGAGGACACAGACAAGGTAAATTCAGTTTTTCACATTTCCAAATTCATTGTTGAGTACTTCTAATACAAAGTTGGCTAACTGGCCAGTAAAGATTAAAGATTTGTATTAGCAACACAGGAAACAAAAACAAAACCTAGTTGACGTTTTTCTCAATACAGAAAGTTATCCCTATGGACTGCGAGTAAACGAACATTTTTGTCACGTTGTCGGAGAAACTAAACTGCATCGAAGTACTAAAAGTGTATGCTCCAGTGATTCTGTTGCATTTATTTTACAGGTACCAGTTGTTTGTTTGCATGGCTGCGTTAATTAGCTAAATACTCAGTTAAAACAAATTATTCTCACCTCGTCTAGAGCTAGCTATCTCTAGACAAGGTGAGAGATAGCTATCAGTAGCTATCAGTATTGCTGCTACAATTGTATCCCCAGTTATATTGAGATGTATTGAGAAACAGAGATGTCAGGTACAGCAAGTTTAGCTAGCTAACACTAATAGTACTATTTTGCCATGCTAGCTAGTTGTTCATCCAACATTAAATGCAACGGAAATGTATCGGTTTTCGATGTGACTTTTCTTCAGATGAGCAGATAGTTTAAGCCGTTGCAACAAAAGAGAAAGGGGGAGGCAAGGACAAGTGTCAGACAACTTTAGTTTAAAGTTGAATTAAATTATGTATTTAATTGAACCTGAATAACCTTATTAATTAGTAGTGATTATTAAAATGATTATTACCATCTCTTAAAGGTTATGCTTTTTGTTTTTTATAAGTGTATGCATTACTTTAGTAGGCAGGGAAGAGAGATGAGTCTTGATAGTGAGGGTCAAAATGGTACAGAGAGTAGAGAGCCAACAGGGGACATGGAAGAGGAGAGAGTAGACCAGAGTGGAACAGAGGATAGGAGACAGCAGAGAAGAAAGAAGAGATGGAGATAATCATAAAATAAAAAGATTACTTTTATACAACGACAGTGATATTGTGGCATAAGTTTAAGGTTACATGAAAGCAGGCATATGCCTGTTTATTTTCAGTAGTCATGTACTGCAGGCTTATGCCATGCCCCCCTTCAGGTTGAGTAGCCCTGTATAGTGAAATATGTTGTCATTGCAGATGGATTACAGCAGCAGCTCATCAATCCTACCTGCCATGTCTAATTACCAAAGACCAGTCCATTAACAACAACCTAGGAGTGTCTCTCCAGGTACATCCTCCCTCGACTCCTCTTCATCCTCCTCAAGAGCACCATTGAAAATTAGGAAGAAAGATGACCTGAAAGCTCGACTTAACCTTCTGGATCAGCACACAAAAAATAGGGAAATTGACACGACATGATCACTGCAGAGCTTGATGACGATATTGCAAGATTTTGTCACACCATAGGTGACCTGATCCGCGAACTGCCACAACATAAAAAAGGTCTAGCCAAGTTCAAAATCCATCAGCTTCTATTTGAGATGGGGAAAGAAAGTGCTGTAGACATGGCCGGCTGAAGACACTGTTTGAATACACATCCCGATGTGGCTAAATTACTGTTTCCAAAGTGGCTAAATAACTTTTGTTTGTGATTTGACTGAAAATAATTTGCACACTTCATGGATGTGGACCTTTTGAGTTATTTGATTCAATATTGTTTTAGAGAAAGTGCATGAAAAAAATACTTGAGTGCACTTTCGCTGCATTTTAAATAATAATTTCTAAGTAGTCTGCTCTTTTCACCGTTGGTGATACTTCATTGTTACACTTACAATTGTACATGCAAATATTTGACAAAATAAAAAGTGGTTTTCTTTAAATGTGTATGTCATAATTCACTGAGAGTTCAGTAGGCCAGTAGGCCAGCCCTCAGCACCGTATCCTGCCATGGCACATGAAAACCTCATCAGGACTCCAACAGCAGCCCGAGGGGCTCTCCCTGCATCAGCCAAGGTGCCTCCCTCAGTGACCTGTCAGTGAGTTGTGCAGTGCAATTCTCCACCTTGCGACCATCATACAAATGAGTTCTCGATCACACGCCTGGCCCGTGAATGTTGATAGTTGTAGATCCTCTTGCTGTCGTCCAGATTGGCTCCTGGTAAAGCAGAACATACATTGAAATTTAAAATAACATAACACAAAAAACCCCAGTGACTTCTAACTGCATTTTGTTGTAGTGTACTTGTACTTTTTAATAATGAAGTTGAATCTAATCTAAATCTATAACTAATCTAATATTTTGTCTGCTTATGATTTAACCCTGCAAATATTTTCAGAATATCAATAAACAACTGCTTACTTTGAAAGGGCTTCATCAGATTTACACGCAATGGAAAAGCAGCATCTCCAACGATGACATGGGAATGGTGACTCCTATCCCAGGAATGTTTTTTGGTGGAGGGATAGCAATTGTCCCCTGAAGCAGGTTTTGCGTGAAGTGGGTAGCATGATGTAATGAAGGGTTCCAAGCGATGCAGAAGATCGTTGAAATGATTAGCCGACGTCCTTAAATATTTCAAATGCACCTCTTTGTCCATCTTACTGTACGCATCTGCTGAACAAGCACACTGTATTGTCCCTGATCTGCTCGAGAGATATTCAGCTCAACACCCTAAAGACGGTGGAGATGACAGTGGTCTTCAGCAGAAACCCAGCTGCCCACCCCCCATCACCCTGGGTGGCTCCCTAGTCAACTCTATGGAGTCCTTTTGCTTTCTGGGCACCGCCATCGCCCAGGACCTCAAGTGGGAGGTGAACATCACCTCGCTTACAAAGAAAGCTCAGCAGAGGATGTACTTCCTGCGGCAGCTGAAGAAGTTCAACCTGCCAAAGACTATGATGGTGCATTTCTACACTGCCATCATAGAGTTCATCCTGACCTCCTCCATCACCGTCTGGCACGCAGCAGCCACTGCCAAAGACAAAGGCAGGCTGCAACGCATCATCCACTCTGCAGAGAGGGTGATTGGCTGCAATATGCGGTCTGTACAAGACCTACACACCTACAGAACGCGGAGGAGAGCAACAAAGATTGGGGCTCATCCCTCTCACCCTGGAAATGGACTATTCAGAATTCTCCCCTCTGGTAGAAGGTTGAGGTCTATCAGGACCAAAACCTCTCGCCACAAGAACAGTTTCTTTCCTATAGCAGTAGGCCTCATGAACATGCCCCCAGAACCAAACTGATTATAGGCTGCTCCCCACACACACACACAACCCTCAACTAGACAAATCTACCACACCTCCCCACATACACACACAACCCTCAAATGAACAATTCTTGCACCTTACATTTTTTTAATATTAATGCTCAGTCTACTGTTTTTATGCTCAGTCCACTATTCTTGTTTGTTAGCATGTCTTTTGTACAAAATTGCTGGACCAACAGACCAGAAAAAAATTCCTAGTTTGTTGTGAAACTTTCTTGGCTATAAAACTTTTTCTGATTCTTACGCTATTAGTAACAGGGGCAGACACCCATGATCACTTACTGTAGCCCATATAGTTCCAAGTTCATCAAGAGGCAGCATTTCAGTTTGTCAAGGCAATGCTCACCTTGGGCAGCTGGTAGCCCTGTAGTTGCGTGTCCTTGCAGGTGCTATGGAACACGCTAAGAGGAACAGCATCACTCATGCGCTGTGCCTCATGGATCACGGCTTGAACATACGGCATGGCATGTCTGTCCTCAAACGAGGCATCTACGCGTCCCTCAAGACCCACCTTAATTTCTCTGTAACAGCGATCTGGGACAAACATGCACACCGCCAAGAGTCCATGTGATTTATGTTTTGTAATGTATTTGGAGGCAACATATGCACTATTTACCATGAATGTGGTCATCACCTACATCACGGTCAAGATCTGATTTAACCTGTTTATCATGCATGACATGTATGCCAGTTTGAATGTTGTGTGTGTTTACCCACCTTGTATAGGTTGGTTGGTCATCAGGTGTAGCATGACAGAGCGGAGGATGTTTGAAGTGGTGTCTGTACCCGCCAGGAAAAGATCAAGTAGAAGAGACACCATCTGGGTGTCGTTAAATGTGGAGCCTTCTTCAGCAGTCTGAAACACATATACAGACAAAAACCCAACAAAGGCCTCTATAGTAAATTCTCCAGGCTGTCCTGCTACATTGAGTACAGTGCTACATACTATTTGCAAGTCCAGAAATAAATGGGACCAGATGCCTCACAGACAGGCAGATGGATGCAGGGTCAAGCCAGGCTACAGACAACCAGTGTCCTAACCAGTGTTGTACTTATACATAAAGCTGCTTCGTCTCAGAGAAACAGTCGAGAGCCTCCTGCCCATATGGACCATTCTGGCAAAAAAGGCTAATTTTTACTCTGCCACTTTTTCACTTTTCATCTTTTTTGTTTTCCTACCATGTCAATCTGGTCCAGATAGGAGTCAATTAGGTCTCTGGGCTCTCCTGCAACCCATGAATTTTTGTGCTGAGTCACAATCTTCCTGATAAAGTCTTTGATTTCATCACATTTGTGGAAAACGGTCCTGAAGGGCAAAGGGAGGGGCCTCAAGACCGGTAGAATTTCATAGACCTAAAAAGGATAGATCCACAAAAGGACATGAAGGTCAGAATGTGAATGTGGAGCTGTGAGTTAAGGCCATAGAATAACAGCGAGGACCATGTACTGCCTGAGAAAAAAGATTGTTAGCATTCCTGTATTTTATTATTTTTTTGTTGCTGCAATGGGGAACCTGTAACATTTTTACCCTGATTGCCCTCTTTCCCATTTTAGGATTTCCGATTTGCAATTATGGTCTTGCCTTATCACAACAACTCCCCAGCAGGTTCAGGAAAGTGATTCGTTGCGTCTCTAGTTCTGCCTTTTATCACACTAGTAGCCCAACGTGGAAGCATTTGCCAACTCATACGAGTACATTTCCTGGCCAACAACCACAATGGAGCACGCAGGTCTTTTACCTGCCACTAGATAGAGCAATACTACACAAGGCTGCCCTGTCTGGCCTTCTATTCATCAACCATGGATGTTGCTGTGCCAATTCCCACCGCCCTCTTCCCACCGCCAATTCCCATGGCACTCTCGCATTACTGAAGCATTATTTCTTAGAAGGAAGTTCTACAGGGTTTTCACTGTACCATGGCCCAAGTTCTGATAGATTGTTTAGCCACATCCTGCAACCACTGGATGAGGGTGAGGATGACCGGGTCGTCGTATGAAAATCTCTCTCCAAACATCAGGGAGCAGATGATGTTGGACGCCGCCAAATGGAACAGATGCTGCGGGTCAATCAAACCGCCTGATAGGACACATCAATGCCACAGTCAATACACAAAGAGCAACAATCACAGAGCTACTGATTTGAACACATTGACAGGATAGTTTGTTACAGCTAACAGTGTTTTTATTAAATGTTATAATTTAACAGCATAGGAAAGCATTTTAGGGATCTGTGGTTAAACCAACCAATGGCAGATAAACACATTACAAATCTGAATTTTCTTCCATTTAAACATGAATTTTGTTCCTTTCACAAATTTGCGAACACACTGCCATCAATTAATACAAAATGAAATTAATACAAAATGAAAAGATTTTGTTCACAGAATATACAGATATTTTTTTCATAAGAGGAAAGGTTGCGAGTATGTTCTCTGTTTATGGCAACCAGGAAATGCTAAGATTTCCATAGTAGTATTTCAAAATTTGATCATCATGATTTAATTACTGCAATTTAAATATACTCACCTAGTTTTACAACTTACTTTTTCCTCTTGGGATGAATGTTTCTGCATTTTCATTTTGAAAACTCATTTACTATTTAGCATTTACAACCAAGAAGTGAGAATTATCTGTGCATGTAAGGACACATTCAATGATGTGATGATCTCAGTAACCTTACAAGTACCTAACCCACCTTTAGGAAGTCGCTACAGTGGAAATCCCTGCTGACAGTGCCAGTTTGAGAAAGTACGAATATGGATGCGTTCACTACTATAAGTTTCTCTGAATAAGATTGCCTGTTAAATTACGTAATTTTAAAATCCAAATGTAGAAGGACTGTACCAGCACTGCTCTCCAGCTCTTTGCAGATGTGGGAAACTTCTTCCAAGATGCGTTCTTCCATGGAGCGTTTTCCAAGACCAAAGTTCCTCAATGTGGTCAGGGTGAAGCGCCGGTGTTCCCTCCAGCTTGAGCCATAGTTGGCAAAGATGACCCCTAATGACAAAAACACACAGTACAACTCTGCCATGCACTCAATAATATTCGGCAAACTATAAAATCGGTCAAGAACTTTCTACCTTTGCCTTGAAAGACGTCGCTGATCATGATATGGTTTGGCCGTCCTGCATATTCTGTTGCGCGGGTCACCAGCGCCTCACGAATTGCCTCCAGGCCATTCAGAATCACAGCAGGCCGCGTGCCGATATACAGACTAAATACATTTCCATAGCGCCTCTTCAGCTGAAGCACAGAAATGAAAGACAGACGGAGCATTTCTCTGTTATTGCTGCTACTAATGCAACTACTACTACTGTCTTCTGTTGAAAACATATTTACATATTTAAACCTTGTTTGTTTTCATAATATAAGCTGCTTATATTTATTGTATGTCACACATGTACAATTTGTGTTACACTCATGGGTGATTTGGAAATGTGTTCTTTGCATGTCATAGGCCAGGCAACCATTAGTACCTAGTCCAATTGCTTTAAAACGTATTTTTCATCTTCAACTCAGGGATTCAATCCAGGAACTTTTTGTCATTGGCCCAATCCCCCTAACCACCATGCTACCTGCTGTATAGCATTATCTAGTCCTATAGATACCAATATATGAGTCAGTTTCAATCAGTTTCGATACAAGACGTTTACTTTTAATGTGAACCACTGATTCCACATATTATTGCTTATCAAGCTAATTTCACATTAGTCTTTAAAATTGACATTGATTGTATAACATATACAGACACATTTTTTTGCATAAAGAATGCATAATCATTTGTTTTATCTGGGACCCATCCCCACAAGACAATACATTTTTCTCCCATTTATAAAAACTCTGTGAGGCTTCCTGTCTTGTGGAAGAGACAGAATAAGGTAATCTCTGTCACGTTTATGGAGGGAGGCAGAGGCAAATGTAGGGTCGAAAAAGGAGCTTTTAATGTAAAACAAAACGAAAACAAAACTGAGCACTGTGCACTAGGCATAGGACAAATTGAACGCGGAGCTCTGAAGCACTGTTCAGTTTTCAAAGCTCTACTGTTTCGATGCAGTGTACCAGAAGGTTGTTTCAAAGTACAACACCACGTGGCCAATGATGTTCGAAGCTTCAGACATCAGAAAATCACCTTCGAGTTTCAACCGGGCCCAACAGGTGTTGTTTTTGGAATGGCTGTTTTGAAACTGTGTGCATAAAAGGTTAATGAAATTCGGTCACTTCAAGGGTTGTCAGTGGGAGTTTGAGACACGCATGTGAATGGAAATTAAAGAGTATTTGAAAGAGCAAGTTAGTCAAGAGAGCCATAAAATAGAGCTAGTTACTTGATAGTAGTCCTAGAACATTAATTTGAGAGTCATACAAGAGAATAATTTAGTGTTAGTTAGCTATTATTTGACGGTCATACAGAATAGTAGGTAATTTGAGAAGTAGAAAAGATAAGAGTGCTGCTTAGCTAGGTACTTGGAAAGGGTAATAGGATTGTATATTAGAGAGCAATGGAGAATGTGCGTATGACAGTGTTCATTACTTCAACGAAAATATTCGTTAAATTCCTATTTTTCAGTGGCAGTTGATGAGACCATAACTGACTGAATAGAAACAGAAAAAATGAAAAATATTTTTCATTTTGTTTGACAAAAACGAGGCTAGATGAAATTATACTATAATTAATAGTCTTATTTAACTACCATAGTTGGAAAGGAGGATTTTGGAAAGAGAGGTTCTCAGTGTTTTTTTTCCATGATGCGCTTTCAGGTGTCATCAAAAAACTTCTCAAAGCACATCATCCCAATATATACAGTTCTGCTCATAAGTTTGCATACCCTGGCAGAAATTGTGAAATTTTGGCAATGATTTTGAAAATATGACCATGCATGCATGCATGCATGCATGCAAAAAAAAAAATCATTTTATTGAAAAGATAGCGATCATATGAAGCCATTTATTATCATAGTTGTTTGGCTCCTTTTTAAATCATAATGATAACAGAAATCCCCCAAATGGCCCTGATCAAAAGTTTACATACCCTTGAATGTTTTACCTTGTTACAGACACACAAGGTGACACACACAGGTTAAAATGTCAATTAAATGTCAATTTCCCACACCTGTGGCTTTTTAAATTGCAATTACTGTCTGTGTATAAATAGTCAATGAGTTTGTCAGCTCTCACATGGATGCACTGAGCAGGCTAGATACTGAGCCATGGGAGCAGAAAACAACTGTCAAAAGACCTGCATGACAAGGTACGACCTGCAAGAAAGCTGGGCCTCATAGACAACTATTACAAAAGACTGCATGCTGTCACTGATGATAAAGGGGGCAATACACAGTATTAAGAACTAAGGGTATGCAGACTTGTGAACAGGGGTCAGTTCATTTCTTTTCTTTGTTGCCCTGTTTTGTTTTATGATTGCGCCCTTCTGTTATGACCTACAGTTGAATGTGAATCCCATAAGCAATAAAAGATGTTTTGCTTGCTCACTCATGTTTTCTATACAAATGGTACATATATTACCAATTCTTCAAGGGTATGCAAACTTTTGAGCACATCTGCATGCACAGGCAAAGACCATGGTGTGGTGCCTGGAGACGTGGGTATACCCTAATTTGTTAACCATCAAAACGTTTTGAATCTTCTGTCCTCCCCTCGCTCTTACATTTCTTACAAACTGATATTTCCATCCATGTGAATTAAACTGCAACAATAAAGCAAGTGCAATACGCATTTTCCACTGGCTTATTAAATTTCGGAAATTTCACGCTTCCATAATCTGCACAAACGCTGCGCTTAAAATTGTAAATAAGAGGCCTAATTGTAGTGAATATGAACATTGTAAGCAAAACATTATGATATGTCCCATTAGCCTTATTTGATATGGTGATATGTTTAGGCTACTATAGCTTAATGAAACAATAACTGTGATTGGACTAAAATGTGACTAAAACATAAGGGCATTTTGTTGACTAAAATGGCTCAAAAATTATTCAAATTATATGAATGTGATTAAAACTGAAAGATATTTTAGTATTATATCACGTAATCGAAGTCTGAAGCTCCGTTTGACCAAGTTCTTTTCAAACCACAATGCAATACCCCACAGTGCACAAATGAGCAAATACCAAATGAATGCATCTAATATTGTGGCGCACCCATACTATTCCAGACCGCTGTTTCCATGCTCACGGGTTCGATTCTTCCTGTTGCCGGTAATATGATTTTGTTGAATGCAAAATGTCATCCTTTCTCCCTCCACAAATTCCTGTTTTATTGAGGTTACCCTTTTCAATGGTCTTCATTATTCATTCATCCTAACCATTACTTTAAACACACCGCTCTGGGCTAAATACAATACATCTAAATCAAACATGTCATATTGCATTTTGTCCAGCAGATGTCCCTGCTGTGCACTGTGCTGGAAAGCTTTGAGCAATTAAGCATTTTTTCTAAACAAGCCTCAATGGTTCAGAAAGCCTTGGTTTCCCATCCCTATTGTGCGCTGGAGATACAACAAACCACAACACGACCACAAGACAGGAGAACACAACAATACAAAAATGATCGACAAGGACAGGGAGAAAATGACTGAACTAAATACACACTAATGAGAACAGAACCAGGTGAGGGCTATACACAGGTGAACAGAATAGATCTAATCAACTGAACCGGGAACAGGAAAGCCCAAACAAGGACATGACAAACCCAGAAAACACGAACCGGAACAGTCCCATTCGGCTGGGACCGTTACAATCTCATTGTTCCCTGTGTGTTTGTGCTAGCTGTACCTTTATTTTTTATTGTGTGCAGTAGAATCGTCTGGCTGTTAATTGTTCAGCATTCAGGGAGAAGTGTTCAGATACCTACTGATTTCATTGGAGGTGTGCGAACCGAGTGCAAACACAAACAATGAACCACAAACTGAAGAACTCAAAGGGCAAATAAAATAGGGTCCCCAATTAGAGGCAGCATGGGACAGCTGCCTCTAATTGGGGACAATCAAAAATGGAACGCAGAGATGCCCAGAGCAGTGGTTCCCAACTACGGTCCTCAAGTACCCCCAACAGTACACATTTTCATTGTAGCCCCAGCCAAGCACAGCTGATTCAACTTGTCAACTAATTATCAGGCTCTCATTGAGTTGAATTGGGTGTGCTTGTCCAGGGCTACAACAAAAATGTGTGCTGTTGGGGGTACTCAAGGACTGGAGTTGGGAACTACTGGCCTGGAGGCACCTTTGTGGTCAGGCCCTGACTGTGGCCCCCAGGTGCATTGAGATGCCTAGAGGCCCCCAGGCCAGGACCTGACAACACCTACACAGGACAGGTAAAAATTAGGGATTCTCCTCTATGTACGCAAACTAATGACAACCTCAACTCTATAGCTCAATGACAATAATAACTCCCAATACCTCAAACTGAAGAGAAAATAAAAAGTTGTTTAACTCAAGCCAACCAGTTATAGTGACATTCAAAGCATGAGAACGTGCATGAGAATGACTGCATGGGCAAAAATGGACAGAAAATTTTCTCACGATTAAGTAAACTGGGCAACGTTTCTCTTCCTTGCGAAGAGCCTCTCATTTTACCCTTGCCAGGAAACTATGCTTTTAATAACTACGTTGATGTTACACTACAGAAATTGGCTAAATGTAAGCTAACATTAACAATAATAAATACATTGGTTAACTAATTACCTTTACTAGTCTTCTAACATTAGCTACAGTCATCAACATGTATACAAAAATGTAAAATACGCACTGATGACAAGTTTGTTAATTCTTTTTAATAAATAGTGTAATACACTGTAGCTGTTGGCAGGCATTGTATGGAAGCCATGACCTTCAGCTCCCCAGCGGGGTGCCACTACCCACTGCTCCAAATAGGGATATCCCATTTGGAAGAGTGAGTAGTGGTCTTACCAAGGTCGCTACACTACCCCCACCAAACGGGAGAGCGTGTCCTCACGCTTCACTATACCCACCTGTCCGATTGCCATCCGGGTCAATCCCACTTCTGACAGCAATGTAAAGACTTGACTAGGTCACAAACGAAACTTGGGTTTTCGAACTTCACGGTTTATTGAACAAATTAACACAAGCAAAATTGTACTGGTCTGCTACACCCTCTCCAGGCCTTTCAGGGGGTTGACAAGGTCTAGTTGTTTGGCCGTAGCCCACGTCAAATAAAACGTAATCCATAAACGCACCGCACAGACCTTAATGACACAACAAACGTGTTTAACACAACCAGAAAGAGACACACAAAAGCCACAACATGGGTGCCCAGCCCCCACTGCATGAAAAAGTATGCTCTGATGCATGCTTCATTTTTCAGACCTCCCAAGTACGCTAACAGAACGTCCGGTAAATTTAGTACATACTTTCCAATTCGCATTCTTAGGTTTGGAGACAAAAAATGAGAGTTGACTTTCGTACTCATTTGTTCTAGAAAGAACAGAATTGCGCTATTTTGAAATACACCCTTAAACTTTTAAAATTAAAGTCAACATGTTATTACAAGATTAAAGTCAACATTTTATTTATAGATACAACTCCCAAATTGCTAAATTATCTATGAAAACATTTCTTAAAACAAATGTCATTGTTTACTGCACTAAATGGAATTCAATGGAAAATGAGTGGCTTAGGCCTAAGACACTTAATTGTGCAGCAGGATATATTTTTTAACCTGTTCCGCAATATTAATAAATATTTTAAACAATATTTTTCTGCTTTTTGATTATGCAATTGTTGATTCTCTCTCTCATTATTACTTCACAAACAACTTTGTAAAATAGACCTGGATTAGGTACATAGATTCAGTGGATAAATTATCATGAACGAGAGGGTATGTTCTGGCCTATTTAACATGCTTTGCTGCTTGGTGTTCTTTGTAAAATGTATCTTTTCTTGCATTAGGTTTATATTCTACCAATTACAGTGTTGAACATGCAGGTTATGACATATAGTAAATATGTAATTTGAGATGTTGCCCTGCATGTCACGCACTACACTGCACTGCTGTGCACTGACAGACTATCTTCAAATATAATAAATGTAATTTGAATATTTTGATGTCGTCCCCATGGTTGGTTGATGTCAACCGTCCCAACACTCAACCCTAGTATAAGCTAGTAAATGTCAATGTGTTGCTTGTATCCACTGACCTATGTTAAGGTTTGATTGAAGATCAATATCTGAAATATAATTTTCAGCAAGAAACATAAGTGTATTGGTCTACTATACCCTATCAAGATCTTTCAGGGGTTTGACAGGGTCCAGTTGTAGCAGATTTCCGATGATGGGCAGAGAACGCGGTCCTGGAGGAAAGTTTTTAGGACGGCGGACCCTGATGAAGAAGGATAGTAGGAGAATGAAAACCCCCAACAACACCACCAAACCTAGCATGGCGAATGTGAAATGTGTGTGCTACGCCTCCAACTTAAATACTCCGGTCCTAACCCACAGAATTTGTGGACTTTGTTTTGAACACTGTCAGCCCCCAGGGTGTTGAGGGAAGAGTTACGTAATGCTAATACTTACCTCTGACCTACAAAGAATGCGCTTAGAGATCTAATGAGAATAAGGCATAACAGAAAGAAGAGCAGTAGACCTTCACCCGGGGGTTGGTGTCGCAAAGGGTTGAAATAGTCTAAATATACATGCACAGTGTGCTGAACAAAGACAACTGAAGCAAATTAATGAGGAACAGTGCTCTGCAGGCCTGTGGATGGCCTTGGATGGCCAAAGATATAAGCTTATCCATGGGAGCGTATTTATGTTCTGCCTTGAATCCGGTATGCCATTCATTTACGGTCTGGGTGGTTTTCCTAGGGTGTGGGCCCCGGTGCATCCTGCAGATCATGGGGCTACGGTCGGTACTATCCAGGATAGCGTTTGCATTTGACAGTGTGTATGTGTGGGGGAGTGCACATATTTAAAAAAAGGGACATTTAAATTATTTTAATGTTTCTCCTCTCCCTCCAAAAAAAGAGTTGAACTAGGATTTGTAGCTGTACTTAGGTCTAGGATGTTCAAGCTACAACCGTGCCCCAACCTCAGAAGGATTCTTATTCAACCCCGTCTGAATCAGAAAATTGTTAATTATTAATACTTGGTACAGCTCTGAGAATTTAGGAGGAAGACAGACATAGCACAGAAACCAGAAACTGGTAGAGAATATCATTTCAGTTCTGTCAACTCAAGAATTCCAGGAATTAAGTGTCTATGCGCCATTGCCCTACTAACCTGTGAGTACATGTATGTGAATGAGCACATGCTACTATGTGTCCTGCAGTGCCATGACTTGACACAGACATGATATGCTGCATATGACAATCTTATTAAAAAGACAAATAAACTGAACTGAATTATCACAGTTGCATCTTGTATACCTACCTATACGTTTAAACCTAAGCAAAGTTAAAAGTAAAACTCCTATCTACATTTTGCAACCCCTGATTTTAAGATCCAGCTATGAGGACAGCGATGTACACAAGGAGTTTTAAAAGTTGCAATATTTTCTGATGGACATGCTTTTTGGTGTCCAAATTACTTGGATACATTGAGATCTTCCTGCCTGGTGAAACGCGTTTAATACAAATTGAAGAATGTATTTATTAATTGCATTTGGACCACAAGAATTTAACACAACCAAACTGGCAAATAAGTTCAGACAGAAAACACCACGTATGAGTTCAACCATTTATCAGAGAACGTATGTACAGCCCTGTACATGCAAATCTTGGCATTAGGTTCTGCTCCTTTAGGGAAACTCATTGCCATCACATGATCGTGTATACGATACTACCACAATAACATCTCATCTCTCATCTCATCTTCATCCGCTTATCCGGTATCGGGTCGCGGGGGCAGCAGCTCCAGCAGGGGACCTCAAACTTCCCTTTCCCGAGCCACATTTGCCAGCTCTGACTGGGGGATCCCGAGGCGTTCCCAGGCCAGTGTCGAAATATAATCTCTCCACCTAGTCCTGGGCCTACCCCGAGGTCTCCTCCCAGCTGGACGTGCCTGGAACACCTCCCTAGGGAGACGTCCTGGGGGCATCCTTACCAGATGCCCGAACCACCTCAACT
>JACXGI010011577.1:0-11992 GCA_016801175.1 Esox masquinongy | reverse complement strand
CCAACCGCACGGTGGTATCAGTTTCTGAATGATAATGCCAACCGCACAGTGATTTCAGTTTCTGAATGATAATGCCAACCGCACGGTGGTATCAGTTTCTGAATGATAATGCCAACCACACAGTGATTTCAGTTTCTGAATGATAATGCCAACCACATGGTGGTTGGCATCCCACACAGCAGACTGTCCACATTAACTGTGGATTTGACCCAGCAAAGTAAGATTATGTCACAAGAAGCCTTTGGAGCTATTCGAACGGGCATAGACATAGAGGTACCCATAAAGAGGGAGTTACGTTAGTCACAATTTGATCCGGACAGAACTTTGCTTTGTCTTGTATTTTCTACTTTGTTCAGCACTTTGGGGTTTCCGTTCTGATTTCCGGTCTGTACATAAAGGAAACATCCAAAATGACGTGTCATTATCATCCTGTTGAGGTGGAGAACCGAGGCCTGCGAGCAGAGAACGAGGACCTCCGCTGCCAGTACGAGAGGGACTGTTTTGGCCGGGAACCCTTCGGCAGCATGCCCTCCTCGCCGTATGGCGGAGACGCCCTGGAGTCCGCCGGAGAGCTGCGGCGCCACCTGCAGTTTGTGGAGGAAGAGGCAGAGCTCCTCCGGAGGTCTATCTCGGAGATTGAGGACCACAACAAGCAGCTGACCTCCGAGCTGAACCGCTTCAAGTTTGGGCCGAGAGACGAGGAGGGTGAGGTTGGGCTGATGAAGCCCGGTAACGGGAGTAACGGGAGTAGCGGGAGCGGTGTGGTGGTGGTGGAGGAGCTGAAGGCAGCCCGGATGCAGATCAACGAGCTGAGTGGGAAGGTATTACAGTGCCATAGTACCTATACTGCAGCATGAGGTACTACAGTAAAACAGCATAATGTACTACAGTACCCATAATGCAGCATGATGTACTACAGTAATGCAGCATGACCTACTTCGATCGCAGTAATGTAGCCATAGTACAGCACCTCAATACCTATAATGCAGCATGATGTACAACTATACCCATGTTTCAGTATAATGTACTACAGTACCCATAATGCAGCATGATGTACTACTATACCCATGTTTCAGTATAATGTACTACAGCAGCAGTTTTCAAGCTGGGGTCTGAGAGACCTCAAGGGGGAGCCAGGGGCTCCATGGAAATAAATGGTATATTTTTCACTTGTCTGTCTTACTCTGTACACCAGTGCTAGATAGGGCCTTGTTACGGGTAGCCAGGGCACATACGCAGGGCCCCCCCCTCCCTGCCCCCCCAACTCAAACTGCATTATACTGTTTTTTCAGCAGGAGGTCAGGCTACCAAAACAAAAGGCGGCCCTACTCAGCATTATTTTCTTAAAACAAATTTGACAAAAATGTGTAACATCTCTGTCCCTGTGCCATGTGTGAAGCTGACATAGTGTGTGAAGCTGGCATATTGTGTGAAGCTGACATAGTGTGTGAAGCTGACATAATGTGTGAAGCTGACATAGTGTGTGAAGCTGACATAGTCTGTGAAGCTGACATAATGTGTGAAGCTGACATAGTGTGTGAAGCTGACATAGTGTGTGAAGCTGACATAGTGTGTGAAGCTGACATAGTGTGAAGCTGACATAGTGTGTGAAGCTGACAGTGTGTGAAGCTGACATAGTGACGTCCCTTCAGGTGATGAAACTTCAGTATGAGAACCGGGTCCTGATGTCCAACGTCCAGCGGTGTGACCTGGCGCAGCACCTCGGCCTCCGCACCGGCTCCCCACGTGACAGCGACGCCGAGAGCGACACCGGCCGCCGAGACCCCGCAGAAGAAGAAGAAACCGGGAGACTCCTCATCTTACACCCCAAGAGGGAGGGGCCCGTCGGAGGCGAGAGCGACTCTGAGGACCTGTTCGAGAAGACGACCACCACCTCCGGCTTCGGGAGTCACAAACCCCTCGACGAGCTCAGTGGGCTCAGCGCCGGCGAACTAGCCGCTCGCAGACGGGAGGACCGCGAGGCGTTCACCAATGTGAAACGAGAAGCAGAGCGTCTTGGGAAAACCGTGGACCGTCTCATCACTGATACGGACAGTCTGATCTACGAGGGGAAGCTGGTGGTTACAGGAGGGCTGAGGGGAGACGGTAGCGATGGAAGCGGGGAGGAAAGGGGGGATATCGGCTCCCTCCCCGAGCCCAAACAAGACCCCATGGTCCTGGACACAATCAACAACCGTATGAAGGCCTTCCGGACGGAGCTCCACATCTTCATGGAGAAGGTGGACCACCTGGGAGAGGGTGTGCGGGAGCGGGGGGGAGACCGGGATCGCGGGGATGACTTGTCGCCAATGCCCAACCTCACCGAGTCCAGCAGCTTCTTGTCAGGGGTCACCTCCATGTCACGTGACTCGCCCATCGGCACTCTGGGAAGGGATCTGGTCACTGACTTCCAGGTAAGTGGTGGAATAGGTCTTCCCCTGTCCTTTGACCCTTTGACCTGTATTCGTCTCTATCCAGGGATGCGGCCAAAATGGCACCCTGTTCACTATGTTGGGGTACATACCATCAGACCCCTGTCCTCTTGTTACGCCCCTTTCCTGTCCAGGGGTTGTAATTCCTGCCTAAGCAGTGTACTTCCTGTCCAGTAAGTCCACTTCCCGTCCAGGGGATATACATCAAGCTACAGAAAGAGGAGATTGGCATTAGCCTGGTGGGCCGCCCTGCCTGGGGCGTATTCCCCCATGGGCCCTGATGATGAGTAGTGCTCTACATAGGGTGTAGGGTGCCATTTTGAACGTCCCCCCAAAGTGTGTGTCCTGTCAGGCTGTCCGTGTTCCTGCTGCGTCCAGGCACAAACCCTTGGCTGCTTCCTTGTATGCTAATTATCAAAAGGTATCACTAAAATGTATCAGTAAGTATCAACAAGATGTATCGACAAGTATCAGTAGGACTTATTCCTACATTTGTATGCCTTATCGACAAGTTAAAATGCTTCTCAATAAATGCCTGCCGATCACGAGGCCTCATGAAAAACAGTATTGTAAATGTTCTTCAGTTTCATGGCCAGGGCAACACAAATGTGTTATTTTGAAATAAGCTTTAAAGAGCTGATGAATAACTGTCAGATATAAAACATGCCGACCCTAAAGCCTACAGATTCTGCAACAGTCAAATGTTTAAGACTATTAAAGTCCTGTCAGACAGACTGCTAAGGCGTGACCATAAACAGCAGCTCCACATGCTGCAAAGTCATGTTTAGCCAAGGGTACAGAGTCAACAGTTTGAGGGTGCATCCAAAATGGTACACTACCATGGAGACATAGTCATGGGTGGAAGCATTTTAAGACCACAATGTGGAGTCAGTGTAAATGCAGAGCGATGTTCTGAGGACTCAACTGAAGGTGAAAATTAACTAACATGGGCATCCCTTCTGTAGAGATAGTTACAGGACTTAACTGTGTTCTGGCATTGTCAACCCTTCTAGAGAGATAGTTAGAGGCCTTAATGCTTCTAACATGGAAATCCCTTTCATAGAGATATTTAGTAGAATTAAATGTATTCTAGAATGGACATCGCTTCCCTCGAGATAGTTATTGGAATTAAATGTGTTCTAGAATGGACATTGCTTCCATAGTGAATGGACATTGCTTCCATAGAGATAGTTGGTGAATTGAAATGTATTCTAGACTGGGCATTGCTTCCATAGAGATAGTTAGTGGGTTTAAATGTGTTCTAGAATGGACATTCATTCCAATGAGAAAGTCAGAGGACTTAACTGTGTTTTAGAACAGACATTGCGCCCATTGAGATAGTTAGAGGATTTAACTGTGTTCTAGAATAGACATTGCTTCCATTGAGATAGTTAGAGGACTTAACTGTGTTCTAGCATGGCCATTGCCATTGAAAGCCTCCACCATTGTAATGTAGTCAACTAGGTGATCCCAACACATGACCTAGTTGGTCATTTGATAATACCTCCTGATGACCGTGTTGGTCATGTGATCACCACTCCAGCAGGGTCATCAGGAGGGTTCAGCCAAATGAATTGTACTGAAATGTATTTTAATATGGACTGGGGCTCGGTGGCACTGCTCATGCTGGGACATATGCCGTAGTGCCTCGGATACACAGGTGAGACCTCTTAAAATCTTTTTTCCATTTCTATCGCTTCAAATTTCTTAAAGTCCACTCTAAAAGGTCATTCATTCAACGAACAACTGAGCAATCGCTACAAAAAGGTTTACACGGTATACAAGCATTGTTATTATTACAATTTTATCAGTTATAATTCATAACGATTCAGACTATCCATTGCTGCCGAGTGGTTGTCCTTGGTGAAATTAGGATATTTCATCTGTACATTACTTCTGTTAAAATGCGTCACTGGATCAGTCGAGACTACTAGGAAGCAGGGAGAGATAAAAGCTTGTTATTCACAGTGTTTCTCTATCTGTTTGTGGGGGGCACCAGGATGTGCAAATGTCAGAGCTGATGACCAGCAAACTTAGATTACCTATATCTTGGTTACCCATAAGTACGCCCCATTTCCAAAAAACTTGGGACGCTGCATAAAATGCAAACAAGAACAGAATGCAATGACATGCAAATCATTTATCCATACATTTAATTGAAAATAGTACAAAGACAACATATCAAATGTTGAAACGTTTCAACAAAGTTGGGACAGGGGCATTATTACCTCTTTTTTTTAACAATATTCTGTAAGTGTTTGGGAACTGAGTAGACCAGTTGCTGTAGTTTTGAAAGTGAAATGTTTTCCCATTCTTGCTTGATATAGAATTTCAGCTGCTCAACAGTTTGGGGTCTCCTTTGTAATATTTTTCATATCATAATGCGCCAAATGTTTTCAATGGGTGACAGGTCTGGACTGCAGGCAGGCCAGTTTAGCACCTGGACTCTTGTACTATGGAGCCATGCTGTTGTAATACATGCAGAATGGGGTTTGGCATTGTCTTGCTGTAATAAGCAAGGCCTTCCCTGAAAAAGACATCATCTGGATGGCAGCATAAGTTGCTCAAAAAAACCTGTATATATTGTTCAGTATTAATGGTGCCTTCACAGATGTCACCCATGCCATGTGCACTAATGCACCCCCATACCATCACGGGTGCTGGCTTTTGAACTGTGTGCTGATAACAAGCCGGATGGTCCCTCTCCTCTTTAGCCCACAGGACGCGGCATCCATGATTCCCAAATCGTAAGACCACAGGACAGTTTTCCACTTTGCCTCAGTCCATCTTAAATGAGCTCGGGTCCAGAGAAGGCGGCAGCGTTTCTGGCTCTTGTTTATATATGGTTTTGTCTGCATGGTAGAGTATTAACTTTGCATTTGTGTATGTGGCGACATACTGTGTTCACAGCCAATGGTTTTCAGAAGTGTTCCTGAGCCCATGCAGTGATGTCCACTACAGAACCATGTCTGTTTTTAATGCAGTGCCGCCTGAGGGCCTGAAGATCATGGCCATCCAATATTGGTATTTGGCCTTGTCCCTTGCGAATAGAGGTTTTTCCGGATTCTCTGAATCTTTTAATTATATTATGTACCGTAGATGATGAGATCCCCAAACTCTTTGAAATTTTACGTTGAGAAACGTTATTCTTAAATTGTTGCACTATTTGCCTGCGCCATCTTTCACAGGAGTGGTGAACCCCTCACCATCTTTACTTCTGAAAGAATCTTCCTCTGGGTTGCTCTTTTTTACCCAATCATGTTACTGACCTGTTGCCAATTAACCTAATTAGTTGTGAGATGTTCCACCAGGTTTTTTAAAAATTACACAAAATTTCCAGTCTTTTGTTGCCCCTGTCCCAACTTTTTTGAAACGTGTTGCTGGCATCAAACTCAAAGTGGACATGTATATATTTTTTAAAAAACAATAACATTTCTCAGTTTCAACATTTGATTTGTTGTCTTTGTACTATTTTCCCTACTTTTTGGGAACGGGGTTGTACAATACTACTTATTAAAGTTTGTAATTTTTTGTTTTACTTCTGGGGGACTGTTGATATAAATTTAGATGTATGTTGTGTGAAGGGAGAAAACAGTCCCTTCCCATAAAAAGCAAGCTCTCAGCCAAACCCCTCTCACAAATGTCACATGTATTTACCAACGTCACACAGGTTTGAAGTCACCACCCTAGTTTAAGATCTGCCTTTGCGCAATCCAGGATTTTTCCAAATAAGAAATTGTTAAAACCCCAAACCAGGTACTGCTACTGTTCATTATCAACTTTTACAGATTCCTTAATGTTCACCAGAGAAAATTATTTAGACGTACAGTCTAAAACAACAGTTTGCATGCCCTACTGGCCTTGGAAAATTGGGTTAAGAAAACATAGGAGACATCTAGACAAGACACCCAAAACAGCAGTGGTTCCACATCAGCCCCTGTCCCACCTCAAGCCTCCCAGCTCAGCCACACTGCCCTCCCCTCACCTCCCCACTTCCCAGCCACCATCCCCCTGGCTTTTGCTGCTCATCGACCTTCCCATACGCATCTATACCCTGCATCTCAGCCCGTCACCAGGGGGTCCAGACCGCCTGCTGACCCGTCCTCCCCCCACGCCCAAACCCAGTTAGTTGCCTGGTTCCACTAAGTCAGGGAAGAGGGGTGGTTCTTCCGAAGGATTCCAAGATGCATTTTATGATAAATGTATCAATCAGTTAACCAGTCAGCATCAACCAATCCGCCTCAACCAACCAGTTAACAAATCAAGCAATCAACCAACCATGCAACAAACCAATCGATCAATTTATGATTCTAAGTGACAGTTCTAAGTTGCCTTTGGGAGAATCACTTTATTGCCCTCCACCGGACTCTGCTGCTTGGAATGAGTCAACATGTAAACAGTGTGCCTTTCACAACAACGACAACAACATCTTCATCTGCTTTCTGCATGATTGGGTACAGATCATGAATGTCATTTAACATTTTTTTGTCTTTTTAACAAAACAATTCAGGACTATTATTCACAATTAAGAATCTATTTGGATTCAAGTCAGTCAATCTCAAATAAAAATATGTATTTTTTTCTTTGTAAGTAGATAGTTTTGTTACATGTTCCATGGCAATCTGCTTTGACCTCACTAAGATCGGAATAGGGCCTCCCCACTACCTCCCTATGAAAGCCTATAGGGTCTCGTAGTTTTGTTTGGTCAGAGACCTAATGGCCAATAGCAGTTTACTGAATGTTATTAACTTTAAACAATCCTATTTAAATCAACATCTAGAATTAAAATGAAAATCCAAATAGCTGTCTCTGGGCTGTGGGTAGGAATGATTGTAGGTTTGTGCTGGACATACTGTAAGTAAACAGACAAACAAACAAGCAAACAAATGGCTACAGCCAAACAAACACTATTATGGAAGCCATGATCTGCCCACACACTTCTTAATGAAAGGAATAAATCTTAATGTACAATGACAAGTCTAACATTGTAAAAGCATTGTAAAGCTAAGTTTAACAGCATTTCACGTGTGACAGATTAATATGTATGCTTTGTTAGCTTACTGCTTTTATAGCATGGCGCCCGGCATGTTTTTAGCATTTGGTGTGCTAGCTATTAAGCTATTACTGCAGTTTTGCCTTTTGTATCTATCTAGCTATTTTATCTATCAGCTGTGGGTTTAGACTCATGGATCCTTCATTGCATGCGCTTCATAACCAGTATTTTTGCATTCTTTTCCCCTCCCAATCCCTGTCTTTTTTCTCCTCCTGCTGTTCCTCCCAACCTTCAGATGTTTCAGACCATCATTATGTTCATTCTCATTCTAGTCCTCTTCTCGTCCCTGTCGTATGCCGTCGTCTTTAAGTTGGTCTTTCTCTTTGCGCTTTTCTTCATACTCTAGTATGTTCTGTGTTTTTCCACACTGTTTTAGTTTTAAGTTAAAGTCCCCCCCTCCCTTGGCTTTTTCCTGTTCTTTCTTTATATTTTGGGGTTTTGTTTCTTTTACTCCTTCCCCCGTTTGTTGGTTGTCATTCGTCTGTTTGTTCGTTAACCCAACAATCCGCTTCATGCATTCCCTTTTCCGCCCCCTCCTCAACGCCCTTGACCCATTTCCACTCCTCTGTCCACACCCACACACCTTCCTTCACCTGTGACCCCCCCCGACCCCTGACCCCCACTCCCCAGTCACAGTCCGGTGCGAGGGATGAGCTGGAATGGCGTCTAAGACAGGAGCGAGCCGTGGAGACCCAGGGCCAGTGGGGTCTTCCTCAGGGCCCGGCCCAGAACAGGGGACCCTCCCTGGGACATCCTAGATACCGCAGGCCCCCACAGGCTTCTTTAAAATCGGAGGTCAGTGCCTCTTCCATCTACATCCTCCCTCCCATTATACTCTCAGAAGAAATGGTTCCACAAAGCTACTTCGGCTGTCACTGTGGGAGAACCCTTTGAAGAACCTTTTTGGTTACCATGTAGAACTATTTTGACTTCCATGTGAAAAGGAGTCAACATGGAACTGAAAAAGGTTCTACCTGCAATCAAAAATGGTTATTTGAAGATTTGTTCATATTGGGAAAGCGGCATAAATACTGTAGGTTGTAAACAACATATTTCTCTGAGAATGTTTCCTGTAGACCTGGCTGAGGACAGACTGTGAGGACACCTGTGACCCCCCTGACTCTTATAGACTGTCATAGACTTTTACAGACTGTTATCGACTCATATGGCTTGTTTACATTACACTACATTTTCCTGAGACACATCGAGATGCTAGATTATTATTTTTTGTAAACTTGGATATCGATTGCTTGAGACGCCACCTTCCGAGGTGGTAGCGTGTGCCCCAATTTCGAAAGACCACCCCCCCCCCGGAGTTTCGCAAGTGTGTAGACAATTCTGTCGGAACTCTATCACAATCAGCATGGTACGTCTCGAACATTCTGGTGTAAATTCAAATGTTATGGGAATGATTACGCAAGCTAAGTCCCTCGCTCGTAATGTAAACAAGCCCTTATAGACTCATATAGCAAGGTTTACACACAGGTCTACATGCTGAGGTCTACACACTGAGGTCTACACATTGAGGTCTACACACTGTGGTGAACACACGATGTTTAAGTCATTGCATATCAGTAGAGTATAGATAATTCGTAGTGTTCTTGGCTTGGTGAACATGTGACAGTCCACAGGTGGGCTTTTGACGTCAGCCAAGTGCAGGTGGAAAGACCTCGGACGTTCTTGAGTTAGCTTGATCAGCGTCCATCGAGCAGATTGGAATTTAAGTTGAAGTTATGTTTAATGCAATGGAAACGGTTCTGGTACTCCGTTAAGTGTGAACTTTTCCAAGTTTGTGTTGTGGAACCATGTGGAGGTCCCAGGGAACATGCTTGAGAGAATGACAGGCATCTGATCTCAGCATCGGCCCACAATCACTGAGTTGCTGTAACTCCAATGTAATCTGATGGACGGTCCTACAGTCACTGTTATACACGATGAGCACCATCACTCACTTCACTCTGTTTCTGTGTGTCTCTTTAACTCTCTACTTTTGTTTGGGGTTCGTCTCAACTATCTTTCACAGGTAGCTCACTATCTTTCCCCCGATCGCTGTAAGTTGTTTCCAGTCCTTTGATTTTGTGTTTTGTTGTTTTCAACTTCCGCCATACAACATCACTGTACATTCATTGGTTGTTGTAAAGGTTGTTCTAGGACAATATATGCAAGTCAGTGGGCATCTGTTATTTTCTGAAGGAATTTACTGAGCTGGGACAATCTTCCTCATATGCATTGGTTGAGTCTACGACCAACAGATGAATATCATTTGATGTTATAGACTATTATATAGAGTGTTATATAGTGTTGTATAGGCTGTTATGTAGAGTGTTACAGTGAGGGAAAAAATTATTTGATCCCCTGCTGATTTTGTACATTTGCCCACTGACAAAGAAATGATCAGTCTATAATTTTAATGGTAGGTTTATTTGAACAGTGAGAAACAGAATAACAACAAAAAAATCCAGAAAAACGCATGTCAAAAATGTTATAAATTGATTTGCATTTTAATTAGTGAAATAAGTATCTGAGATTTCTGGCTCCCAGGTGTCTTTTATACAGGTAACGAGCTGAGATTAGGAGCACACTCTTAAAAGGAGTGCTCCTAATCTCAGCTTGTTACCTGTATAAAAGACACCTGTCCACAGAAGCAAACAATCAATCAGATTCCAAACTCTCCACCATGGCCAAGACCAAAGAGCTGTCCAAGGATGTCAGGGAAAAGATTGTAGACCTACACAAGACTGGAATGGGCTACAAGACCATCGCCAAGCAGCTTGGTGAGAAGGTGACAACAGTTGGTGCGATTATTCGCAAATGGAAGAAACACAAAAGAACTGTCAATCTCCCTCGGTCTGGGGCTCCATGCAAGATCTCACCTCGTGGAGTTACAATGGTCATGAGAACGGTGAGGAATCAGCCCAGAACTACACGGGAGGATCTTGTCAATGATCTCAAGGCAGCTGAGACCATAGTCACCAAGAAAACAATTGGTAACACACTATGCCGTGAAGGACTGAAATCCTACAGCGCCCGCAAGGTCCCCCTGCTCAAGAAAGCACATGTACAGGCCCATCTGAAGTTTGCCAAGTTTCCCAAGAACACCATCCCCACCATCAAACATCAAACATGGAAACATTATGCTTTGGGGGTGTTTTTCTGCTAAGGGGACAGAACAACTTCACCGCATCAAAGGGACGATGGACGGGGCCATGTACCGTCAAATCTTGGGTGAGAACCTCCTTCCCTCAGCCAGGGCATTGAAAATGGGTCATGGACGAGTATTCCAGCAAGACAATGACCCAAAACACACAGCCAAGGCAACAAAGGAGTGGCTCGAGAAGAAGCACATTAAGGCCCTGGAGTGGCCTAGCCAGTCTCCAGACCTTAATTCCATAGAAAATCTGTGGGGGGAGCTGAAGGTTCGAGTTGCCAAACATCAGCCTCGAAACCTTAATGACTTGGAGAGGATCTGCAAAGAGGAGTAGGACAAAATTCCTCCTGAGATGTGTGCAAATCTGGTGGCCAACTACAAGAAACGTCTGACCTCTGTGATTGCCAACAAGGGTTTTGCCACCAAATACTAAGTCATGTTTTGCAGAGGGGTCGAATACATATTTCACTCATTAAAATGCAAATCAATTTATAAGATTTTTGACATTTGTTTTTCTGGATTTTTTTTGATGTTATTCTGTCTCTCACTTTTCAAATAAACCTACCATTAAAATTATAGACTGATAATTTCTTTGTCAGTAGGCAAATGTACAAAATCAGCAGGGGATCAAATAATTTTTTCCCTCACTGTAGACTGTTGTATGTGTTGAGGTTGCCTGGTCGCAGATCTGTTTATGCTCTTTTATACTTGGATTTTATACTCTTTTATCACTTTACATAAGGAGTGGATCATTCCATAAGGAGTGGATCATTCCATTAGGAGTTGATCATTCCATAAGGAGTTTATCATTCTATAAGGAGTGGATCATTCCATAAGGAGTGGATCGTTCCATAAGGAGTGGATCGTTCCATAAGGAGTGGATCATTCCATAAGGAGTGGATCATTCCATAAGAAGTGGATCATTCCATAAGGAGTTGATCATTCCATAAGGAGTTGATCATTCCATAAGGAGTGGATCATTCCATAAGGAGTTGATCATTCTATAAGGAGTTGATCATTCTATGAGTGGATCATTTCATAAGGAGTTAATCATTCCTTAAGGAGTGGATCATTCCTTATGGGGCTGATGTTTCCATCAGGACAGTGTCCAAACAGACTGGCACCCAGGCTACTGTCAAATAATGCAGATACGGGCCGACACCCAGGCTAGAACCGAGGCAGGATGTATCCTGAAGACACTGAGTGTTGGCGGAAATACAGGAAGCAGGGAGTTGCCCATGTTCCCACGTCTGCCCACATAGAGCAGCCTGACTGCAGCGTCCAATTACCTGTTGTCACAGTACAACCGGTTCTGTGTTTTTCCCTCTAGCCCCACACACACACACACACACACACACA
>JACXGI010011576.1:0-24672 GCA_016801175.1 Esox masquinongy | reverse complement strand
AAACCTCTTAAATGTACCTATATATCTACCTTGTTCTAAACCTCTTAAATGTACCTATATATCTACCTTGTTCAAACCTCTTAAATGTACCTATATATCTACCTTGTTCAAACCTCTTAAACGCCTTCCATTTGCACACACCTCACAGCACATTTCACAGTCAGTCACACTAGACGCTTGTTTAAAGGATTTGAAATGCCGAAATGGTAGATTTGTACTTACTTACCAGATTTTAGTGTTGCCTGGCTGAGCCAGTGTCTAATGGTGTGTGTCTCCCTCTGTTCCCCGCCTGACCTCGCAGCCATGAGCATGTCTGGTGAGGAGAACGACAACTCCCTGGTGGAGGACAGCTTGCGGGCCAAGCTGCTGGAGGTCGGCCAGCTGAGGAAGGACATCGACGATCTGCGCACCGTAATCTCTGACCGCTACGCACAGGATATGGGTGACAACTGTGTGACACAATGACCATGACACACCTGGTCTGACGGCCCTTTTCTCACTGGCCAGCATAGTCAAGGCGTGTTCACTGCCTTCTCCAGTGGCTCTGTTTCACAGCCAGCGAGGACAGGGACAATCCTGATTGGGAGAAAACAAGGAAGAACATTGCTAAAAAGGGAATAATAAATTAGGTACAGTTTTATGGAAGAATGTTTTTTTTCTTATTCTGTTCTACGTGGTGGAGGTATGCAAATCTTCATCTTTCTGAATGTAGAACTAAGCTGTGAATCAAGTTTACAAGGAACAATCTTCTTCATATTGATGTTTCAAACGTGGATTGTGCTTCCTGTGTAAAATAATTACTGTTTGATCATGTACATTGCTTCATGTGCATATACTAGTTTATTTAACCTGGAGACCCTCGCCCTCACAGATGGGAGTGTGTACTGTGTGTATTTTTAGCCCCTCCCATACAATTTCACCAACCAGTAGGAAGCGACTCTCACTGCTGCTCTGTCAAGTGCCTCCCTGTGTGACAGCTTCTCTGATCAGCTGTCCCCGTCCAAAGTTGTCTCTGACTGCAACCTACGGATCTCTTACACAATCTCTGCAACACGTGTTACCCAAAGACATCATCCCCGAACCCTCTCAGCTGCTGCCCAGTCGCAGGTCGACATCGCCCAGTGGCCCTACGTCCGTCACAAACACACTTCACCACAAACGGCCCAGGACGGCCACTTCTGTTCCATTTCAGTATTTACAGTACCTTATGTGTTTGTTCTGATTCTGGAATTGTTTTGTGATGTGGATCTCCGTAGACTGGATTTGGAACAGGGATGTTTAACTTAAAGGAAATGATAGCATGGCAATAATAGCCCCATTTATATGATTGGCTTTTGGTGTTTTGTTGAACACCTCAAGCAATTTATTAAAGCATCAGGTAATATTCAGGAGTCACATTCAAATCAGGAAGTGTTTTGAGACGACAATATACAGCCATTCGGTCAATATAAGAGCCAGTTAACCAAGATTACTGACCACTATTCAGTATAGATGATTAGAGCCAAATGGAGCCATATTGTAACTGTTCAAGTTCTCTTGTTTTACTTTAATTGCTATCATTCCGTGATTGTCATAGGAATACTCCTTTTGTTTGATCTCTGGTTCAAACAATGAATTTGTAAATTTTAGAGAGGCAATCATGACAACCCACACACCACTATTTATAATGAATGTTACCTTTTAAAAATCGCATTACCTACAGATCTTAGAAAACTCATTAATTCTAGGGAAAGTTGTTGAATTTCAATAATTTTCAGAGCCACATCTTTGCATGTTTTTGAGTGACGTGTGGTAATTGTGCTAAGAACCTAATTTGCATGGTAGGGTGTCCTATTCCACTTCCATAATACCAGTGTAAAAACAGACATGTACACTGAGCCATGTAAGAGATGGAACACGTTTCAGTGTCTCAAGGCAACTAATATACTATGCAAAGCCACATGCACCAGCCAGCACCTCACATTGCCATCAGCAGCATATATAATTTATTGTTCTTCTGTGCCTTTACAAATCTATGCAGCAAAGATCTGTGTTTCTCCCTATTGCCATGGAGACATGTAACCATTCTGCATGTGTGAATCTATGTAAATAGGACTGCTTGGAGGTCATTAGGCAGATTACAATGGTACATTGTGCTAGAAGCCTGGAGGTTGACAAAGATGCTAAGCCATAGCCAAACAATGCATATACAGTATATCCACTCAGGAAAACCAAGACCATAGCAAGCACTTGTGATACCTGAAGAATGTATTCAGATGCCCAGAACTGTATGGTGAGGCTGTGTGTATAGCATCCATTCGGAGTGTAGACTCCTCTGAAAGGGAACAGCCTGGCTGTCATGGCTGCCTCTCTGCACTATGGCCTAGGAGCCACTGGTTGGCTTTACTGGATTTAGGAATATTTCTGGTTATGTTGTTAATATTTCTGATTATCTGTTAAGCTTTTAGTTTTGCAGCTAGATTTTATGAATGCCAAAGTTCTATTTATATACCATGGTCCTAAAAGTATTAAGTATTTTTCCATTTTTTAAAAAGGTGGCAATTTGTTTGTACAGACTGCAAATAAAATATTTTTCTATAAACTGTCTTCCCTTGGCCACATGGGGCTTCATTTGATAAAAGCTCTGCAGTGAAGAATGATAAATGTAAAGGTAATTTACTTGTCAGCCTACATAAATATAACAGTGAAAGCAGTCTCAGCAACATCACTTAAAATTGCACTGCATTTCCACAATAGAGGACAGTTATAACCTCAGTAATGAGAACCCATTACTCAGAAAAAGCAGGACCACAGTTTTAGTCAATGAGTCGTTTTATTGGTTATATGGCCACCCTGCAGTATCAAATGCTTGGTATTTAGCCATTTGAGATTTACTAGCTCCACTTAACGGCGGATCCAGTCAAGACAGTAGTTTGGCCTTCAGATGGGTGAACCAGTCACCCCTTGGTCGATGGAGGATGTATACATTGACAAAGATCTTGGTTTCTACTTAGTACATGAATCAAGCAATAGCCTACACTTCATAGAAGCTTGTATAAGAGCAGAAAAATCACTCAAGATGGATTAAAAAATTGCACATTTAAAATGGAGCTTAAGACACTAAAAAAAATAAGCTCAGAAGCTCCAGCTAAAAAATTGAGCCAGCATAAAACACAATAAAAGTGATATAAAATGTCAGTGTACTCTGTCCTGTTAAGAGGGGTCATTCTCATCTTAGAGCTTCCTAATCATCTCCATATCAGCCGCTAGCTGATATGGGGCTGGACAGCGAGCAGAGGACCAGGGGACAGGCTGCAGAAGTGGCCCAGGCTGGCCTGAGCACACTGCAGCACCACGCCTTTCACCGCCTCCAGGTAGAGCTGCTGGCCGGAGTGGAGGTACAGCCATACCAACCGGCTCAGCTGGGCAGGCATCGAGTCTCCATGCAGGCTGCCTGTAAAAGAGGGAGCACCACTGTCAGGTAAACGCCTTGCAACAGTCAGGTCAAACCACAGCAGCGAGGAGCATCAGATGAGCCACCCAGACACTGGAAATATGCATCTCCAGGAGCACAGGGATTTGTGCAGCCATCCACTGTGGGTAACCCCCAGTAAGAACAGTGAATTCAGTACTGAGGAAACAGGCATGAGGCTCCCGTTTGACAGGTGCAGCAGAAGAAACCAAGCTGCAAAGACATTGGCTTTTAAACAAGACGGACAACTCCTTTGGTTGTCTCTCTAGGACCATCATGAACACGGGTCAGTCAGACATGGGCTGGCCCAGGCACTAAATTACATTGGGAATTTCAGAGTTCAGAGACAACCGGTCTAGGCCAGATTCAGTGATGGACAGGTGAAACCATGTCAGGCCACCTGACAACTCAACTTCCCATCTGGAGGAACACTTCAGTTCTACAATTACAGGAGGAAGAACACGATGCCCTAGAACGTCTGCAATGGTGAAATAAATACACTACAAGTAAAACTAGTAAGAAAGGGATAGCCTTGAAACCTCAGTAAATCTAGTGAACAGGTCCTACGGTTCCTGACCGAGCTGGGTGGGGGTGAACAGGGACTACTGTACCCTGGGAGATCTTTGTGTCAAACTCCAGCAGGGTGTAGAGGTCCCCAGGGAGAAGCTGTCTGACCCAGGCGTTCTCGTTCATGGAGATCCAGGCATGGACAAGCCTCTTACGGCGAAGGAAGGCCTGCACATGACCCAGGTACACCGCGTTGCCCGACACCATGTACAGCCTGTGGAAGATGGAGGCAGTGTTCATTATAAATGTAAGACCATGTACAGCCTGTGGAAGATGGAGGCAGTGTTCATTATAAATGTAAGACCATGTACAGCCTGTGGAAGATGGAGGCAGTGTTCATTATAAATGTAAGACCATGTACAGCCTGGGGAAGATGGAGGCAGTGTTCATTATAAATGTAAGACCATGTACAGCCTGGGGAAGATGGAGGCAGTGTTTATTATACATCTAAGATATTCGTTGTTTATTTGAATTTCTAATGACAAAGACAGAATCCAACATACGGAGAGGGCAGAAAGGCCACAGGAGACATGCCCAAACGCAGCTCCCTCTGACCAGTTGAGATATAACATGTGACTAATTACATCCATCATTTAGACACTTATTCAGAGCGACTGTGCATTTCAGTTCAGTTTCTTAACATAGCTACAGCACCGGGCCAATCCCAGTCATTTTAAAATTCCAGATTCCTCAAGCTTCTCAATTCACACAAGCTGTCAAAATTGGGCCAGAGGTTGTCAGATAACACATGAGACGGAGGGCTCAACTCAACCAAACCTGAATCGTGGCATTTACACTTTAGGAAACGTTCCCAGTGTCTAATGGCGATATCTAAAAGCCTTCCAGGACAACCCTTCCCACAGGTATACATCCCCTTTAAGAATTAAGTGTGGGCACAGGATTTATATTGTAATGAAGACACTGCATAAATGCTGCCATGGCTGGTTTGAATGAATCCCAGTCAAACTTGGATAGCTCAATTTATGCAGTGCCTTTAATAAGGAAGTGGATTATCAGAATATTAAACAACTCACCCATACGGAGTGAATACTAAGGGGCGTTTGAAATATTACATAGATAATACCATTCTGAAAGGCTTTTTAATCAAACATTCATTACATTCAGTCCTGAAGGCAGTCAGGCATTTTCCCAGCTCTAGACCCCTAAGGAATTGGAATTTACGCCTGGAAAAATGTAATTCAGGGTAAAAGATTCCAGCTCTAGGTTCACACTAGGTGCGTTTGTTGATCTCTTCCATACAGGTTGAGGGGAAGAGCAGCCTTGAAGTTCAAACATCGACTGACTGGATGGTGCTGGGAATTGCACAGCGTGAGACATATTTGAAGCTTCCAGGGTTGCCCCAATACTCACTCTCCCCTAGGCTTCAAAGCTCTGTCCAAAAGCTTAGACTGGCTTGCTTAAGGTCCTACAGTGCAACGCACAATTTAATTTACTACTGGAGAAGAATCCACACTTCACATGCAGTCTTATGGGGTCAAACAGTAACCTAGGACGGGCTAGATTAAACCCAAGCAGGGAGTCTTACAAAAAGAGCCATATGTAAGATTTTACTGTACTACTAGCATAAACAAGCAGAAGTGAATAGAGGACATCCACAGAGCACCCCATTTAAAAATCATTCCAGTCACCAGTTGGTATTGATTTGTAGTCTCCTCGCTTTAGACAGTCACAGTACCATCCCCACACCCTACATCACCATGAACTAGAAATCACTACTTCAGTCTTGATTGGTGAGGGAGGAGACAGCGCCTTATTGTTCAAACTCAGTACCCCTTTAAAGCATAGCTAATTTCTTTACAGACCCAACCAGGGCCACAGCCCACGTCAGTGAAAACAAACCACTGACTAATGATTAAGGCTGGTCCACGCACTCACATTAGGGCAGAACCTGAGTAGCTAATCACATACCTGTAGTAGGGCAACATCTCGATCATCTTCCAGTTGACGTAGTTAACCGCCGTCTCCTCCAGGGTGCACACTCGAGCCATCTGGACCTTTGCCACCTGCCAGAACCTCTCATGACCCACGAGTGCCCCCTGCATCTCCCTGCCCAGCAGCAGGTAAACACCATCCAGGGTGTCCTTGTACACCTGTAACCAAAAGCCATCGTTATCCAAGACAAGCCTCACATGCTGTTCTTTGGATCGAGTAAACCACATGAGAACGTGGCCCAAGCGCTTAGATAAGTCTGATCTACGTTCAGCACTGCATCGCCAGCTATTGCTGTGCAATACAATCCTGCCACGCACCTGTTTATTCATACATGAAGTGTAATTGAGTGGGACATGCACTGATATGGCTATAATCCTTTTAGCAGCCCATTACATGAGATTGGGAGCTTCCTGCAGCCCGCTCAAGCTGTGACCTGTGAAATCACTGGCACAGAGCTAATGATTTGGAGATACTAAATGGAAGACGTACACTGATGGAATACTAAAGACGATACGGAGTAGATGCCAAAACGTATACAAGCAGTCTGGCAAAGGAAGCGATAACTGTCCTTCACAACGTTTAAGATTCTGAAGGCATCTCCCCACCTATGATCTATTGATTTCTCCAGCACGGTGCTCAAATGCTGAGTGTTCGGGAAAACACAGCTTGTGCTTTCATTTTAGTAGGTACACGCCACGTGTTGTGCCTGCACCTTAAGTCATCTACGTTAACAGAAAGAAACTCTTAAAATTACCTTCTGCCGTTTCAACCTGCCCCAGTCACGCCCTAAAATCCAGGCCACCAGTGATTTGCACATGGAGAAATAGTTTTCCAGTGTCTGAATTCCTAAGGAGAGGACAATGGACATTAATGCCAGCAGAGCCGAGTTCCATCCCAAGCAATACGATCATGAGGCTTTGTACTCTTGTAGAAGACCGGTCATACCACAGAGGCGAGATTTATTCATTGCCCTACTCACTACATCAAGCTGGGTCATAATGTATAAAGCAGCGGCATTCACAGGCAGCACATTTCCAGTCACTGTTCAGGCACAGACAGGGCACCGCACATAAACAAGATGACTGACGTGAATTTAGAGGCAGAGCATCTAAGGGGAGGGAACAATTCCGAAACAAATCCAGGAAAAAGCTAGACTCTATCCACCCAGCCAAATGAGTGTGGCATGACCGCGTAACATGAACACAGTAGAAATGCAGAACGACACGCGTCGGGGCTACTTACCCAGAGTCTCGTCACCCCGGGCCAGCATGCCCCTCCAGAAGTCAGCGGTGACGTGATGCAGAGAGGCCAGGTATCGGACGTCACATGACGTTCCCCCCCAGCCCACCACCTTCTGTTTACAGGGATTCTGCCACTGCAGGTAGATTGCCCTGAGCTGCCGGTCGAAGGGTGCCGGCTGGCGAAACAGCCAGTAGGTGAAGAGCCACTGGAACCGATACTGGGTGTACTGGCTGAACATGGCCTCCAGCACACAGTGGTCTGGAGGGAGAGGACTATGTCAAGGATGACGTCGCATTAACGCTCCTATGCATTAAAAATGGCACAATTCTAAAAGGCGGGCGTCATGTTGGCGTCATGAAAGGGACCATAAAAGTAAGCTGCACTTTACATTGCTGTGACTGTAGGCCCATGTTAATTTTAGGTGGTATGAGGGGGATAAGGCATCAGTCTGGAAGTATAACTTGACTCAGTCTAGAGACAAATAGCAGAGACTGAAGCCATCTGGCCACTCCATAGCACTAGCCAATAAAAACACTTTATACGATATTTTACACTGCTCAGCTGCTTTAATCTCATTCCTCGATGGCTTCAATAATAAACCAAAATCCAGCAAAGGAACACAGGTCAAAAGGTTTTCAGAATAGAATAGTAACATCAGGGATTCCCAGTATAGCAGTCAAGCGATTTAATTTTTGGGGGGGTCAGGTCAGGGCTCTGCTTTATGGATGACAGTCATCACTTACAGGAGTAAAGTGAAACTACTAAACAGAACTTATTCTCTTCCTCTACTTGGAACAACTGTCCCCAGCCAAAGCTCACAAGTAACTTGGCTAAATTCAAGGCAGTAATCAAGGGCCTTCATCTGCACAGCCAAAAATCCAATTTGTAGAACAAATATGCAAGCCATCTTACAGCTGGCGATAAAGGACTCCACCACCCTTGTGTTAACAGTGACGAGATTAATTATAATTCATAACCAGCTGTGAGTTTGCACAAGCCAAAACATCCCCACAATAATACAACATTTAGACAATCAGGGCTTGACTACACTAAAGAAAAGCTAAAGGCGATATGCCCCAATAAGACCTACCATTACTCTGTTGTCGATTGAGAACATGATGGAAAACCTTGGCAATGCTTCCATGATGCTCAAGGGCCAAGGTATACAATTTCTTCCATTCAAACTTCAGCACAGTTCCCTCCTCATCAACTTTGTCTGCCAAAGAAAACACATGCAATATTCAAGTGACAAACTTCCTTCGATTTTGGGACAAACCGCCATTGTACAGAAAGCGCGCCAGGTGCACATTCGGTAATATTATCACAAGGGGCGGAAATTTCAGAAGCCAAACTGCCAATTAAACTTCACATAGTAAATGAATCCACTCACCTTGGACTTGACAATTCAACACTGCCTTCTCAATTCCCCATAAGTGCTCTATGTCAGTACAGGGGAGCTCTACTGAGGGCAACGGCACGGTCTCCTCCAGAACCAGCCACTGGATCCAGTACTTGTGCGGTGGGATCTCAGCAAAGAGCTCCTCCTGGAGCGATCGGTTGCAGTGCAGGTTTCTGAAGAGGGTTCTCCACATGAAGATCAAACGGAAGGCACTCTTGGCAGACATTGAGCAGCTGGCAGTGGCAAACCGGACTCCAAACGAGGTCTGCATAGAGAACAAGCCCAAGTGAACATGCATGACAGTGAAGAGTATAAATATCAACCCTCCTCGTGCTATGTAAGAAACATTGTCCATACCCACCGCTTCAAGCACTTTCACTGATAAGTTGTAGCGACCATGCGTTTATAAACGGCGAGCGACCTCCCATCAGCTGGGGGCTAAGTCAAAGCCAAGGAGGGCCATTGTTCAGGAAGTTGATGGTTTGCCAACCATCATGGACGAGCTCAGCCTGCCCGCCTGTCTCATTACACCAGTCAGGGGCAGCTGCAGACAACGACTCACTAAGGGGAACCCGATTCAGCATGTTGATGGTACACTTAAGAGAAAAGACTCAGGAGTGGTATATGGCGACTATACCACAGGTAAGAGCTGTTCTTGGGCACAACGCTTGGCGGGATGGCTTGGAGAGCCCATTCCCAATCCTCAACCCAACACTGCCTGCTCTGTTAGTGCAGCAAGCCTGGCCATAATTCTCTTAGAATTGGCTTGACATAATCTGGCAAAACCAGACCAACAACCAATCCAAATGGAATTAAACATTCAGATAAGTGCTTATTGTGGTATTATTCAAATGACATTTTCACTGCAGTTTACAGCCAACAGTAGAATTTCACTTAATTGTACTCAAAAGAAAACAATGGTGCAATTATTCACGGCATTCTAGTGTTTCAGGCTAGTCTTAGTCAATAGGGAAGCTCTGAGCTGAGCATTCCTTCATGAACAATGACACCCAGCCTTTCCACTGAATAAGGAATTCCTTTTTGTTCTGGCGGATGTCTATAGAAGTGGGGCTGACTAGAATGATTGTGTAGTGTGATTTCTCGCTAACCTAATCCACAGCAATTTACAGTGTAAAAGATCCAGATTTAGTCAGAAGGCTTATTTAATATTTTAAGGGCTGAATCAAACCCATGTGACTAGTATGGTTTAGAGTACAAAACCTACAAAGGTTACCCCACCAACAGCTACAGTATGCCCCACATTGACAGAATTCGAAGTGGGGACATGGGATGAGCCCATTAAATGCCTAACCGTTATGACACGCTGGAATGAAGCCCAGCCTTTGTTTACGGGCTCAATAAAGAGGACAAATCATTAGACAGTTGTAAATGTATTTTTGCACTAATAGTAAGCCATGCATAAGAGCTTTAGGGAAGTATCAAAACACCTTTATAGGGGAGGCACATGCATGCAAACGTATTAAAAATATATATAGATTGACAGATTCTATTTCACAGCAAAAATCTACAAAATATCCAGCGCAAACCTTTCAAAACTCCGTTCCCTAAATTATTTTTTCTACTTCCACATTGTGTACTTTCAAGGATTTTATTAACAGTCGGAAACCCGGAAGCCAGGTGATGGAGACATTGCTGAAGTGTACCGAACTCTGGTCCCTGGTGGGGAGCACTTCCCGCCTTAAAATAATAAAATAATAAACATGAAAAAAATATTCTCCGACTTTGGACAAGCCCCACTTCCCGAGTTAGTTTCTAGTTGTAAGCTTAAACTTAAACGTTCTCAAGAGAATTGGGTATCACTAAAAGTGTATATCGCACCAATTAATATGCTTTTAAGTCAGATTTACCTGGAAGTGTCTTGTCCATAGTGAATTGCAGGAACAAACTCGAAACAGGGTTCGGCAGGTGCTCCCAAGTCTCAAGAGAGACGTGGGATCCAGTCGCCGTAAAATTAGAATAAAGACTTCGTCACTCAAGTCTATTAACCCCGTGTGTGAGCTTCCATGTGTGTACCCCAACTGCCCGCTTTGGTTGACCTCAAACGAGGTAGCGGATAAACCGGAGAACTGTCCCTGCAACTCATCCTCCCAACTTCCACCCGTCTGTGCCATAATTGCCAACTGCTCAAGTCCGCCATGATTGAGAGGGATTTAAGATGTAGGAACGTACCATTGCTCCAATTAAACAGGGAGGTTAACAAGGAGTTTCACAACAGGAGTGTATTTATACTGCCAAATTCTAGTAGATCAGTTCTGTTCTTTCTGTTTCTGTTGAAGTAACATTTCGCAATTAAAACGTTTTGTTTAACAATAGTCCAAAGGTGTTTCTACCAACCAAGTTACCAAGTGGACATAAAATGAAAGTACAATCTAAAAAGAAAATGTTTTTTGGGGATCATTCACATTTCAATTTTTAAATGATCCTCAAATGACCAAATTTTTAAGAATCTACCCCCTCAAAAATCAACCCTCAAAGGATATTCAACTTTTTTGGGAGGAACCATTAGAAGGGGTTCTTAAAAACAACTTCAAGAGATTCCTTGCAGTTTCTGTGTAAAGGACCCAAAGAATTCTCAAAGTATATTCTGTTTTTAGAGGTACCTCCCCATTTGTTTCTGTTTGATAAAATGAAGAGACCTACTTGAATTTGTCCAATATAAACACTGTTTGGCAGCACGTTTTCCTAACTAAACATATGGGTTTTGATTCCCACAGGGACCACCAAGTATGTAGATACATGTACAGTGAGGGAAAAATGTATTTGATCCCCTGCTGAACAAATATTCTCTTTGAGACTCGAATGAGCTAAGTCAAGCACGTTTCAGGCCGTACAACATTAGGTGTAGTGAACTGTGCAACAAATTGCATGATTTGGAATTAGTCTGACTCTGGTGGACAACTGCGATGAGTTCAGTATCCTGGGATTTTTCTGTTATGGAATGTTTAACTACACAGAAATAGTGCTGTGTAGTCTACTGAAACAGAGACAGAACCGGAATCGAGAAGACCAAGACAAGCCTTGAGTATTTATACTGTAGGGGCCACACTGTCTGCTTTCTGGCAGTGCACTGCAGTGGAACTGCAAGACATTTCACAAGCTATTTTTTTCCTGTTTGGACTTGGTTCATTGAGGTGCTCAGCTCTATAGAATAATACTTAGCATGCTTCACAACTGTTACATTTTTGACATACGTTCACATTTGCTTCTGATACCAGTGTAGAGTGAAAGTGGCTCAGACAGTTGTGAACCACTATGAAAAAATAATATTGGAAAGTACTTTGTATTTATAGAAAGATATATTTGAGTTTAGCCTTGTGTAAAACATATTACAAAATATTCAGAAGTAACATAAACATGGCTCCTAATTTTGGGAAATTCAGTTAGAGCTTATGGCTTTCCTCATCTCAACAACTCCTAGCAGGCATGGGAGAGTCAAAGATCCAGACATGTCCTCCAAATCACAGGATCACAGCCATTCCACTGCTTCTTATCACACTACCCACTCAACCAGGAAGTACTTGTCAGCACCTTTGAAATTGCAGTAGAACACTTTTTCCGGCTAAGAACCACGACTGAATTTTAGCAGGTGCCTGACAAAACACAAAGAGCTGCTGGAGCCAGACGGGGCAAGGCAACCTTTGTCCAACCCCACCAACCACGAACAGCTCTGAGCCAATTTGCACCGCCTGATGCAAGGCCCCTGGGCGTTGTTGCCATGCCACCAGAATTTCAATGCAATGATGGAGCAGTACAGTGAGGCGGTGATTTCACCGCTGTGCCATTCGGAAGTTACATTAAACAATGACTATTTGAAACAGGCAAATTATGGTCCAATAACCATATAGAACTTGCAAAAGGTTTCTGTTTACATCCTATGTATTCCACTGCTCCAAGACTTCTATTTCAGTTCAGAAAAAATTGAAGTCTAACCATGAGATATCAGTCCTGGTCTTTATTCAACAAGGTAAGAATTACAGCCTAGGTAGTATGAACCAACACAATCATCAGAATATTGACAACACATTATAGGTCTAACACATGACAGCAACCTTCTCTTTCAACTTTGGACAATTTTAAGTTTACCATTTTATAGTTACCATATTATAGATTGGACATATATTGCAACCTGGAGTACTTATGACCAAAGTACATTTGCTCAGTCTGGCAGAATGAATGGTAGGCTAGTGCAATGTTCTACATATTCCAGAATATAATGAAAATGAAATACTAAATGAACAGTTGTATGTTTCAACATGACTTGCACAGTGATGGGCTTTGTAAGTTATTGTGGAGGAAGGGAAGTTATCTGAGTGATAATAAATGGGTTTGCTCAACAATTCTCTCAACCATGTTTAAAATGTGCTGATGTGTCATTGTCTATTTGCAGGTTGTTTTTTTTTACCAAACCCCAAGTTGACGTGAAATGCCCCTTTCTCTGTTTTTGGTAACATATTTTGAGTGATGTTATTTTTTTTCGAACCCAATTCTCAGCTTTTCAGACAAAGATACTTTATTTTAGACAACATATTTCTGACAGCAAGAACTCCAATACACCAAAATCAAATAGAATACAAAATGCAGAGGATAATACTTTGAAGGAAATCTGTTCCAGATCATTTCATTAATGTGCTTTGGATAAGATCCAGCAGTGAATAAAAAGCAACACACTTAAAATACAGTCCAAAAGCTGAAAAAAACAAAACAGATCATCACAATCCCGGAATGATAAGTGCATTGTAATCATCGATTTTTTACAATCAGTTATTCTTTTTCTATCAACTAGAGTTCACTGTATGTATGAACAATGAACCAAATGTACAATAGTCACCACTCCATTAGGAATCCTGATATATTTGTCTTCATACTAATTTAGGTAAAAAGGCAATAAGCGTTATAACATGAAAAGTGTGGGTAAGTAGAGAAGCAATCCACAGTGTTCGAAGTACAGCTTATATTAATGTGAGGGGCCGCATTACTATTCAATATCCTCAAACAATGCTGGTCTTACTAGGAAGGGACCATTTTTTATGTGGAACTCTAACAACAGTAATACATAGTAAGGCACTGACTCATGTTAAGTCTGTGTATAACTTTATGTCATTTCTGGACCTAATATTTTAGCAAGGGAGTTTTACAAAAAGACATTGACCGAGAAATAATAAAACTCATAAAACAGAACAAATGACAGAGCTAGACCCACAGCTCAAATTCAAACCTTAAAAATCCAATAAATTTTTGTGCTCATGTAAAAAAAGACTTAAGTCATTAGCACAAAACCTTCTAAACATGTCAGACGTACAGTACAAGGGAAAGTGATATGTGGTAACAGTATATTTCAATACACAAAACAAATCTTGAAAATCAGAAAGTCACTGCTATCTATCCAGTTTGTGATCACAGTGTACTTTTGCTTGTTTGCTACTTTTTTTCTCGATTATATCTTTATCATTCAGTGATCATTCTCTCTGTACAGAATCAAGGAGGGGGGTGGGGGGAGGGGTAAGTGGATGATTAGACTCCACCCCCTCAGGCCACCCTGATGTGAGGCTCCTCCTCTATGTCCTGCCTCAGACTGGTATAGGTCACCGATGGTTCCAGGGGTCCCAGAGTGGGTGTGTCTGTGACGGGCTGGCCAGCGTTGCGGAACTGCTTGTAGACGCGTGGGTCCTGGGCCACATAGGTAGAGGAGGACGTGTAGAGAACCAGACCCAGCACAAGGATAATGAAGGACAGGAAGTAGAGCCCTGAAAACTAGAGCACACAAACACATACAAATACAGTTAGTCAAGTAAGAAGCATCTCTGTCTGAGGACATGAAGCACATCAAGGGCATTGTAATAGCAGAACAAGCAGTTTCCAACAGACTGCCGTGAGGGCCGCTCATGGCACAATCCTATTGACAGCTCCCAGGGTAAAAAAGCAAATGTCATGGAAAATGCATCATGTTGAAGCAGTAAGTTTGTATAGTGATGACAACATCTTGAAACTCAAGAAGGAAAGTGGAAAGTAATTAGATGTACCTTGCGGCAAATGAGCAGCTCTACACCTTGTTTCGGGTTTTTTTGTGTGAATGCTATTACGAGTTACAGTAACTGACTTCACAACTTCGACTCAGTGGAAACCTGTGTCATTTGTCAACCAATATTATATTGAAAGACAGGGCGGTTATAAAATAACTTTATTTTTTAGATTAAGTCGATTGAACAAGGTAAATCAGCCATTTTAACCAGACAGGAACATTATAAACTGGGTGGTTCAAATCCTGAATTCTGATTAGCTGACAGTCGTGGTGTATGAGACCGTATACAGTACCACGGAAATGACATGACATCACTTTTTACTGCTCTAAGTGTGTTGGTAACCAGTTTATAATCGCAATAAGGCATCTCGGGGGGGTTGTGAAATATTGGCAATTTACCACAGCTAAACGCTGTGCCTATGAACATCTCTAAGCTGTGGAATATCGGCTAAATACCACACTCAACCATGCCTTATTGCTTAAATAAAGTATACACTCTGGAATAATCCCTGTTATTATACATACAAAATGATTTTTAGACCGATCTACATGTAAGTACTGACACTAATTATTACCATGTGAGACATAATGTGACACTCTGGAACCAGTCGGTCATTTGAGTGGACACAATGTTTTTCTAGGGAAATCGAAAAATTGCACACAATATCTAACATTCTGTAAATCTATACTCAAATAATTTCGTTAACTTGTGCCCACACCATTCCTGTTCTTGGGATATCACCACAAGACATAAACACAGAACAGCTGCTTTTAACATACTTAATTAACTATTTTGGAATGGAACACATTTCAATCATATTATAATTTATTATAGGTCATATTTTATACAAATTAGTAAACAACAGACTTGAAGGACATGAGTTCCAGTGAGAGTGTTACATAATGCAGTCAGCATGTCAATGGAGCTTAATGTGATTCAAACATTCCTCTCACACATATCAATACATCAACAAGCCACAGCAGGTCATAGTACCGTGTTCCATTCAGTGTTAGTCAGAAGAACTAAAGAGGCACAAGGTCAAATAAGGCCCTGCAAGGATACTTAAATTACCAGCATTGAAGTTCACCCAGCAACTCAGACAATTTTCCCCCTATTTTCATCCTGGTTGTTCTTGATTGATTAAAGATAATGTAATGTGACTTGTAATGTTATCCATGTGTAGCTCACGTAGTGAGAGGTTTGGTGCTTTCAAGGCTGGAATTTGGGTTTGATTCCCACAGGGACCACCAAGTATGTAGATACATGTACAGTGAGGGAAAGAAGTATTTGATCCCTTGCTGATTTGGTACGTTTGCCCACTGACAAAGAAATTATCAGTCTATAAATTTAATGGTAGGTTTATTTGAACAGTGAGAGACAGAATAACAACAAAAAAATCCAGAAAAACACGTCAAAAATGTTATAAATTGATTTGAATTTTAATGAGTGAAATAAGTATTCAACCCCTCTGCAAAACATGACTTAGTACTTGGAGGCAAAACCCTTGTTGGCAATCACAGAGGTCAGACGTTTCTTGTAGTTGGCCACCAGGTTTGCACACATCTCAGGAGGGATTTTGTCCCACTCCTCTTTGCAGATCTTCTCCAAGTCATTAAGGTTTCGAGGCTGACGTTTGGCAACTCGAACCTTCAGCTCCCTCCACAGATTTTCTATGGGACTAAGGTCTGGAGACTGGCTAGGCCACTCCAGGACCTCAATATGTTTCTTCTTGAGCCACTCCTTTGTTGCCTTGGCCATGTGTTTTGGGTCACTGTCATGCTGGAATACCCATCCATGACCCATTTTCAATGCCCTGACTGAGGGAAGGAGGTTCTCACCCAAGATTTGACGGTACATGGCCCCGTCCATCGTCCCTTTGATGCGGTGAGGTTGTCCTATCCCCTTAGCAGAAAACCACATAAAGCATAATGTTTCCACCTCCATGTTTGACCATGGGGATGGTGTTCTTGGGGTCATAGGCAGCATTCCTCCTCCTCCAAACATGGCGAGTTGAGTTGATGCCAAAGAGCTCGATTTTGGTCTCATCTGACCACAACACTTTCACCCAGTTCTCCTCTGAATCATTCAGATGTTCATTGGCACACTTCAGACGGGCCTGTACATGTGCTTTCTTGAGCAGGGGAACTCGCGGGAGCTGCAGGATTTCAGTCCTTCACGGCGTAGTGTGTTACCAATTGTTTTCTTGGTGACTATGGTCCCAGCTGCCTTGAGATCATTGACAAGATCCTCCCGTGTAGTTCTGGGCTGATTCCTCACCGTTATCATGATCATTGCAACTCCACGACGTGAGATCTTGCATGGAGCCCCAGACCGAGGGAGATTGACAGTTCTTTTGTATTTCTTCCATTTGCGAATAATCGCACCAACTGTTGTCACCTTCTCACCAAGCTGCCTGGCGATGGTCTTGTAGCCCATTCCAGCCTTGTATTGGTCTACAATCTTGTCCCTGACATCCTTGGACAGCTCTTTGGTCTTGGCCATGGTGGAGAGTTTGTAATCTGATTGATTGCTTCAGTGGACAGGTGTCTCTTATACAGGTAACAAGCTGAGATTAGGAGCACTCTTTTTAAGAGTGTGCTCCTAATCTCAGCTCGTTACCTGTATAAAAGACACCTGGGAGCCAGAAATCTTTCTGATTGAGAGAGGATGAAATACTTATTTCACTCATTAAAATGCCGATCAAGTTATAACATTTTTGACATGTGTTTTTCTGGATTTTTTTTGTTATTCTGTCTCTCACTGTTCAAATAAACCTACCATTAAAATTATAGACTGATAATTTCTTTGGCAAATGTACAAAATCAGCAGGGGATCAAATAATTTTTTCCCTCACTGCACTTCTTACTTTCACTTGCTATGGAAAAGAAAATTGTTACTGCTCATTGACTTCAATGTTAAACATATATGACTGGCCAACAATACCATTGGCCTGTTGTACCAGGTCTGAATTATTCCCATATTACACATAAACTAAACTTATATTAACAATAGGATGATGCAGCATCCTTAATCTAAAACCCACAGTAAACATATTTTTTAATCATAGGAGTAACCTTGTCAGAGAAGAAAGAAAGGCACTGTTTGACATTTACAATGCAATGCCTCTGGGATAACTTATGAATCTGTTTTGCTGCAATTTGGGCTGTGCTTTATGTTCGGCCCCAGAGGTTGGATACAGGCCTTCTTAAATATGCTGGGCCTCATGGGAGTTGTAGGAAGAACATCCCTGCTGCCTCTGGTCATAACAGCCTTGTTATCACTATCAGTCCTCTTATCTCAAAACAAACATGGATAGAATGTATAATTAAATGTCTGTTTCAGATTTGCAAGCTGGGGGCTCCCTGATGTTTTAGCAGAAAGTGCTTCGTACAGCACAAATGCGTCATTGTGACCAGAATTGGAACCCTGGTTACAGGATAGTTGACAATGGCCGGGAGCCTCGCGTGTGACATTGCATACTGGATCTGCACAGTCTGGGTTCTGTCTCCGCCAAGGGTGGCCTTGCCTGGTCATTCTGTTAACTGCTGAAAAGCGTTCATTCGCCAGTGCGATAACGAAGCAGAATGTCTTGGTAGAGTGTTTCAGAGGGAGCATGTTTTTGGAGTTTTCAGCGCATTCAGACCAATGCAGAGACATGGAGGAGACATAATAGGGTACATCCCTTTCCGGTCAGGCCCACCGATGCCGAAACAGGCGCCACGTCACTCTCCATTTGGGCGCCCATAACGCCTACGTTGGCCTACTATCTCTCTGGGCAACGTGCCGGCAGCGGCAGTCCCTCTCCGGGGTTAGCACGATTACCAAACCGTTACCCAATTACATGTTCCCCTGGGTGCCGGCACTGGTGGCCCTCGGTGTTGTGGGTGAGGCCAAGCAGGAATGGAGGGATGGTAATCATTTCTTCTCCCCTTGACGGTGGGCTGCGCCACAGCTGGACAGCCACAGAGACTGTCCCTATCTATCTGGAGCTCCACTAGCAGTATCACTAACGGGTCATGCAAAAAGAGACAGACAGGGGGGTGGGGAGGTGGGAGAGGGGCAGTCAGAGAGCGGGAGAAGTAGAGGTACACACACGCTACCATTGCTCAGTGGATGTGCAGCAAGCTTTAGAGGAATGGGTATTAATTAGCCAAAACCCATGCCGGTTTCATTCAGCCCCTAGGTTGCGTTCGGCCCGAGAACGTGCTCCGCAGCAACACTGAGCAAGATAAACAGTCAAAACTGGGTAATACTGTCTCGAAAGTCAGAACACTGACAGGGTCACACAGGGTGTGTGAGGAAGAGTGCTTGATGCATTTGTGCAATTACTGAAACACCACCAAATATCTACATCACATGACATCTGAACAACACAGTAACATCACCAAAGCACGCAAATACGGGACATAAATGAAACTTATAGTTTATAAGTTCATAGTAATGAATAAATAATTTCCCTGACAAGCAGGTATTTTTTTCCTGGAGGTACCTGCCCATCCCCCCATTACAGAGCTGCAATAACACGCTTGCAGGGTTCCACTGAAGCATTTTCTAAACACTCCTGAGGGTAATAGGAATGTATAGACAACAGTAAACAAACATAGGCAAATGTAAAATGTAAAAAAGCTACTACTTGTCATGGCGACATCTCCAAAAACAAATTTACATTTATCAACTGGGACCACAGCTAAAGCTCTGCAAACCGTGAAAGAATTGCAGCTGCTTCAGAAAGACAAACACTTTCATCACCACTGTTACTAATGTAATGTAGTAAAACCTTTGGGAAGAATTAAAATGTACCCATTTTCAATTAAACAGATGAGCTACGGTTGGTTGACACTCGCTTTCACACATCTTTGTCGATCTGCTCTGGGTTTATGAAGTGTGCTTTGCATGGGAGCTTAGAGATTAGGTCATGGTTTCCTCTTACTCTGGTCATGGCAGGTAGAGACAGCATTACATGGCATCTACAGATCATTCCAAAGCATCACAACCTAGTTATGAGAGGAGCTAGTTAAATAATATGAATTAAATATGACTTTTAGGATGGAGGTAGAAGATCTGGGTTTTTACACTCCTGCTCACAGCACAGTTAAACGAAATTATTAGCACTGTATCTATAACGGTTGAGACCGGTGGAAGCAAACGCCAGGACACAAACGTGGTCTTCTCTGATTGTGTTTTTTAATGGCACTCCCCAACAGAAATCCAACATGCAGAAAACAGAACAAAACACCAGCCCTTGGCCCGAACATGAAAACCTAGTAGAAAAACCAGAATACACGTAACCTGTAGTAGACTTGGCGCACTGGCACAGGCTGCGAAGCCCGTCCTTTAATGTACACCGAGAATAACCACCACAGCACAAGTGCAAGCCTACAACCTAAATACCCCACCCTGATTCCCAAATGACACACAGGTGTGTCATGCTAAGTTCATGTCCTCATGGGACCTCGCTCAGCCCTGGTGGCTGGAACAGGTGTCAGTAGGAGGGAGACGCCGAACGCTGGATGAGGGAGGAAGGCCGATCCAGTGACGATGTGACAGTATGCTTCTTATTAGGATCTTTAATCCTGCCTCAAAACAAGAGTTAGAGTGAATTTTAAACAATGACATGAAATGTCTCTTTTTCTCCATCCATTAATGAATGAGACCGGAATAGTATTAGCTAGTCCACATGGAAAATGAGCAGATTCTGGGTAGCGGGTGTTGAACTGCAAGTGCCCAAAGTTAATATGAGGAGACTACACGTCAGTGCAAACTGATTGATGGACCGGTGAAAAGGCTTCAATGGGGAATATCTTAGGCACTTAATAATTAAATGTGTGGGGTTGGTATTATGGGTATTATTTGGTCTGAGGAGAAGACAATCTTTTCTAAAAGTAATTTCCAAGATACAAATTTAATTTCAAACTTTGGACAGCATGCTCTCTTGAGAACCGTATTTTACCTACATGTACCATAACGTATTGTGCTGTGATCCGCTGACACAGGCATTCCATCACTGAAAGACATTCCTCATTCTTGTCTGGCTTGAGGCAAAGAGTAAATTTGTGGTAAACGTGGTCAGGGGGCTGAGACTTTGAGTCGAAATTCAAATCAATAAACGCTGCCTCAACAACTTCCTGGTTCCCTCAACTTTCCAGGCAGTATACTTAAAGTACAGCACTGATGAATTAACCAACAATTAGATGTACAGTATACTTTAGCTATTGCTATCTGGAAGGAGAACAATAGGGCATATTCATTAAAAGTGGCTCAGCTAAATGCTGCCAAGGTATAAGTTGAAATACCAATGTCTAATTGTGTCAGACCTTAATTGAGAAAATTCTGTCAGTAGTGAAACTAATTGGGGATCTACATTATCCACCCATCCTCTACAGAGTATACTACTTTTTAATTTGAATTAATCCTCCACTGTTTTGTCATAACAAAAGCAATCAGTTTTGCTTAGGACAATTATGTAAATGTTTGTGTTGTTTCTACGCAAATGGGGCATAAGACAACTATCAAAATTAGAATTGGTGTGTCAATCAATTTGTCAAACTGCAGATGTCCTGATTGCGCTCACATCCAGGATGTCACGTTCCATCTTAGCTTCGATTAATGAATCATTACAAATAAATGGAATCAATCTTAGCTGGTGAATTTAGTTAATTCATCATAGCCCAAATTACTCCCAAAGACATTAATGTAAAGTCATTAATGGCAGTGGTATAATGCTGTCTGGGGAAGTGAGTTTTGGACCACTTTGCATGGCTGTGTTCATTAACCTTTATTGCTCAAAGATGCTAACTTACCTAACGTGTTACCTACCTAACAGAAATTGTAATAGAAACACGTTGTTTCCGACTAACAAACACCATTTTCTAAATTCAGAGGAACTTGTCCAGTAGTCAGGTAATGTGTGTCTCTGTTATTATTGTTGCATTTTGTCTGTTCTTTGTGTTCAAGACAAGAGTCCATAATATTTGCTACCCCAATGCTACAAAAAAAACAGATCTGAGACACATGATTTTGTTTAGTTGTTTTACATTTGTTTGTTTGAAAACCACAAACAGATCTCATCAGGACCCAGATTGGTTCCTACATGGATTATGCTAATTAATTAAATTAATGTTACATTTCCATTCATTTGAATATTGCTACTTTAAGGTTTTTGAAAACTTTTCTGAAACCATCATTCAGTTAACTCTACATTTCTGAATACACAGAAAACATAACATAGCTTAGAAAGAAGATGATGGCCTTACAATTTTTAGGGCCAAACTTTCAGATATAATATGTTGCAGGTTTTGAATTGATTGCCTTCTTTTCTACCGAGACTGGCAATTTCAGAGCCTTTACTACCATGAGATATTTACTCTTTCAGTACAGACAAGATACACTGTCTAAAATACAACTCAATCAATCATTGATTCTTTGTGGATTCATGATGTCTGAGTCTATTCTTTAATAGCTCTTGACTTCTAAGTAGCACAGACACCGTAGAAATGCATTCAGAGTCCAAGGCAATCTCAAATTCACTTCTCTCTTTCTTCCCACAATGCAACGGCCCCCAATGGAATACAGGGGCAGACGTCATCCATATTCTACACAGTAGGTAGGTAGGGGAACATGCATTACAGACAGAGATCATTGAAGGGCTGATTGGGGTGGAGGTCTGGAGTAGACGTGGCTATCTCTCAATGCAGGTAGAATAGAGAGAGAAAGAGAGAAGAGAAAGACTATGCAGGGGGGGGGCAGAATGCGAGGAAGAGATTTGGAAAACAACTGTATTTGTTCTCTTAACCACAAAGCTTAAGGACAACATGTATACGGACTGCTTGTATGTGTTCCCCCTGCATTGCTCTGGCTGTTGATGGCCTAACATAACAGATGTGACATGGCAGACAGAAAGTCTAGTCATAGTAACACTCAACTACTAGGGTGAAGGATTTAGTGAAGTACATGAGAGTTCTATTTGAATGCGCTACTGTTTTACCACAACTATTTTTACTGCCAATTTTATAATGTCCAATTGATAGTTTTGAACGTTCTTATCGTAGCGACTTTTAAAAGGCTCAGGATCGTCATAGTTCAGGAAATATCCTCTGAGACACACCTGCAAAGCCGTTCTGCTTCTTTGCACACTGCTCACTCAACCACCAAATGACCTGGGCCCAAAATGCTTGGAGGAGAATGCTCTCCAAACGAATGACCAAAATGATCAAGTCCCTGACACCACCTAAGAGTGTTGCTTAGGCACGATGAGTTAAGGAATGCTTTGTTGGTCCACAGCTCCATAAGCCTGGGGAATAGCAAGGCCTCCCAGACATGACTGATTCTGACACACAATGTTTTTCAACCCGGAGTGTAGTAGTGCCTCAACACCACAGTGCAGCTCCCAATACGTTTCTAAACCCAAAACGTCTCTCCCCACCCAATGTTTTCACAGGGCAGCTTGTATTACAATACTGCAAGGTTGACTAAATATCCTCCCCCCGACAGTCGATGCAAGAACCCTTAAAGTTACCATCATGAGCATAACAAAAGGTTCCCTGCTCAGGCCAAAGTGTGTGACAGGACTCAGTATATCAGCAGACAACATGTCTTCACTGTGATCGGGGCAAAGTCATTTGTGGTGAAGAAAAGTGGCCCCTCAAGTGACAGCACAAGGGTCTGATTAAAACAGTGGAGAGGTGGAGGCAAAAGAATTGAGCTGCTGAATGTGTGTTATAGCTACACCCTTCTCTCCAATCACAGGGCAGGTGGACGCTAACAATGACCCCAGGGTTTAAGGCAGATTCTGATGGAACCTAACACACATCACTGTACTTGTGAGCTTGGTGCATTTCATTTTTTCTGTTTATTCAGGGTCCTGCTAACAGGACATGGTTCATGGGTAATAACATGGACAAGCAGGAACCTTACAATAAAGCACAATATGCGAGCATTTGATGACCCTGCCGTAGGACATGATTTCCTCTGAAAAAGCTTCATTTTAAAGGTTAACATTTGTAACACTACAACGGTAACATTTTAAAGGAGTGATGACTAAGACGCACCAGCCATGCCAAGCCCCAAGCCTTCCACAATTAGTGTCCACAGTGCAGGTAACAGGAGGGAGAGAGTGAGGGCAGAGGTTGTCAAGTGCAGAGACAAGATTACACAGCACAAAGCCACCCATTTTAATCTCTCTCTCTCTCGTAGCAGGCGGTAATCTGCACGTTAGGAGTCAGCGCTGGCAAACTGATTAGAAGGCTTTCATTTCTTGTAAGGCCTGAATAATTCCAGTTTGGTGATCCAGCTGTTTTAACAGTCAGGATGGTGGAAGGACCACACTGTGACAAGCTTGGCTACAGTGCTGGTGATAGAACAGTCCCCCTGATAGAACATCTCTATGCCCCAGCGACCACCTTGACAAGTCTCCCACTCTCATCGCCACATTTGATTGTTATCTTCCCAAACCGCACGGCATCAATGCCCTGACGAAACACACTGCTGTGCTCTGAGCTGCATGAACAGTCTTTCAGAGCAGCGTGAAAGATGTGAGATAGACCAACTTGCATGAGGAAGAAAAGCAAACAAAGATGTTGAACAATAGACAAAAAGGCCATCTATGGAAATAAAAGTGATACGCAGTAATTATAATTCTTTAAAACCCAATTAACATGACAAAATAAAGAGCCTGATAGTGAAATATAAAACAAATAATTGATATTTCTTGTAACACAAAACACAATTATGAGTAGGCTTAATATTCTGTAAACGTTGATTGTGCACCCACCTTGTACTGGAACAGAAACAGGCCACAGAAGAGGCTGTAAAGATCAGCGGTTAGCAGGGAGAGGTTGACCGACGCCGCGCTGGTCCTTTTGATGACCACAGGCATGAAGCTGTACAGGCCAAACATGCAGGCACTGAAGCCAATATAGAGCAACCCTGGTGAAGGACACACACACACACACACACACACACACACAGACACACACACACACACACACACACACACACACACACACACACACACACACACA
>JACXGI010011575.1:0-24683 GCA_016801175.1 Esox masquinongy | reverse complement strand
GATGGCATCAATAACCCAGTGTGTGTGTGTGTGTGTGTGTGTGTGTGTGTGTGTGTGTGAGTGTGTGTCTGTGTGTGTTTGTGTGTGAGTGTGTGTGTGTGTGTGGGTTGTGTGTTGTTTGTGCTATAACCAGATAGACATCACATGGGATTCGATGTACAGGATTGGGAGGATCCTGTTCTGTCATAAAAACCGGGAGGCATCAGTCTGTACCAGCTCAGTTTTCTTCATTAAAAAGACATTCATCTTACAGCCAACACCCACTGACAGGACAGACTCTATTTAGGCAGACAACAAAAAAATTGCGAAAGTTTCATTCAAGGGGGAAACGCATACTGTACAGACAAAACATAGAGAAACAGACAGTCACACACACACACACAGTGGTCACGTCCATAATGTCGTCCGTTTCATGGATGAGGCGGTCTTTCGAACGCGCAGTGTTACGTTATTGTCTTGCTGTTTATTGCCCTTGGCAACAGCAGACGTCTGCTAACTCGCCTCTGTCATCATTATCATTAAGGATGACTTTAGATGTCAACTTCACACAAGGTTAGCCTGAAATTGCACTTCTGCTTGTAAGTCAACCCGTTTGAATTGATGAAGGTGTCAGGTACTGTCACACTGGGCGCCCGGGGAGCAATTCTACCGTTGTTCCGTTGTCGGCTTGAGGATTCAATCTAGCAACGTTTCGGTTCCTGGCCCAACTCTCCCAACCGCTGGGCTGCCTGTCCTAATAAGGCCCTGATGCGAGCCGGCTGTCTCTGTCTCTGTAGAACTAATCTGCGGTCTGTGGAGTTTGTGAAATCCTCTGTGAGAGATTATTGAATAAGCCTGTTTAAAGACAAACTGATGCACACAGAAAGGGGAGTCTCCATTTGAAGTGGGGAAGAATTTACTGTCGTCTGGTCCAAAGGCAAACACGCAAACTACTGTCCTAATTGTACAGGCTTCCTCTTGATGGGTTTGCAGAATGCTTAGATTGGCTATAATACTTGAAAATGTCAAATTAGTAACAAATAAAGTAGTCAGTTATAGTATAAGACCTGGATAAACTAAAGTAATTTCCTTCTGACCTCTCCCACCCGCGTTGGGACAGTTTCCAGGAAACAAAGCCGCTAACTTCTGTGACATTAGGATGGGCACACCTCTGCCACCAGACATGTTCACTTCCAAGAGGTCCCAGGCTTTTCCTAGAAAAGAAATAGTTTGTGAAGATTGGAAAACCCCAATGCAATGCCCTCGGCTACATTCCTGGGACAGTGTTGGAGGACTGGACTGAGTCTGGCCAACAAGAGGATGGGGAGTGGGGGTGGTGGTGTGTGTGTGTGTGTGCCAGACACTCTTTTTAGTTGTGGTCAAACACTCACACCAAACGATCTGGGTTAGTGAGTGTTTTCCTTTTATTTTTCCTTTGTCTTGTGAAATGTTCCTGGTCTGGAGGACAACATCGCCCCGTAAAGCTCTGAATTTCGGCGCCAAAGACCTGCAGTTTATGTGGTTTCATTTGAGTCTGCCTGAACAATATCTGTTCTGATTAGGCAACCCACAGTGAGGGGAATAGCTGTGACCACAAAGGGTCACTTACGGCCCACTGTCTGGCTTGTTCTGAGCACAACACATGAAAGACAATAAACACTGGAAGGTCTACAGAGTAAACTGAAATAGAGATGATTCAACAGAAAGATTTCCAGATGAGAGAGTCTTCGCCTTGGGTTTAGATTCCGACAGGATAGATATGGCTGAATTAGGAACAACATAATTCCACCAATAGCAATGCAGTCCAACTGTCCTGTGCATTCAGAATTAGGGGAGAAGATGTATAGAATCCTCTCTTCATTCATCATGTCAATATTTATATAAGCATTATACATTAAACAGGACTGGGGAATGAACCGGGTTCTGTTTTATCTACTTTACAGACATGTTGTACAGTTATATACAGTAGATTAGCACTCCATCCTCCATCTTGGATCTTTCTGTGGGGATGAGTCTTTTGATCTCCTCTGACTGTCACCTTTGCTGTCTCTCATGCTGTGCCGACATAGTCTGGTTTCAGTGTTCACCTTGTCACTGTGAGAGATTGGGACTGGGTCCTCTGGCCCAATACCCTAAGCGTCATTAGCAATGAAAAAAATTCCAAATGTTTGTTGCTGAGTCAAACACTCAGCCTAGTGGAGGGGAGGTGGGTGGTCTGGTTTGACATGATCAGAGGTTCAGGGAGAACAGGCTAGGAGGATGTCTGGCTTTGTGTCTGGGACCTCCTAGAGTGCTGTTCTTGATTCCTGGTTCTGTACAGTTGGCGTGTACGCTGGCTGGCCTTTTTCTCAACCCAATCAATTAATCCTCAGGGCCATGCTTAGCAAGCCGAATCAAGACGACGTCTCGGATAAGACGACGTCCACTTTCCTGGTGTTCCCTCCGAAACTACGAGTAAAGTATGAGGGCAAGGAAAACAAATGGACAGAAAATTAAATACCACTCACACGTGTGCCACTAACTCAGTTCTGATTAAATTAAAATGTCCCTTTGACCTCCTCTGGTTGACCCTGAAGTGAGTCTCCAATAATCCTTCATGACCTCAAGCAATTGACTAACCACTGATCTCATGAGCAGGACCACGTTGTGACACTCCAGGCTTCCCGCTAGGCCGATGTCAGTTCCCCCACGGTTCACACAGTGAAACCCAAGGCCTCTCCAGGAAGTCTCGCTTTGTTCAAATGCACGTTAAGGCGATCAGTGTAACAGACATGGAAAAGGTCATGTTGGAAAGAGCATGTTGCTGCTATGCTAATGGGTGGGGGCAGGATATGTGTAACACTGGAACACAATGCTTTTGTACTCAGCTGAAATAGTCATCAAATGTCCCGTGGCCAAAATGTACCCCAGATTAATTCCACACAGCCCTTTGTGATGTCCCCCCCCCCTTTACGTACAGTCAAGAGGGCGTCTTTGTCCTGTCCGACAGTCGGGAGGTGATGTGTCCTGTTGTTAAGTCGGTGGGTTTTCCAGCCCTCCGTCCTGCTGGGTGACACAGAGCCTTTGTGATGTCACCTTGACCGGGATGTGTTGCAAATAATCTGATGTGGCTGCGTCACCTGTGCTTGAAGAACACCGTCAGAAGCATTAGGCCACTCACTGATTGGCCGATTGGCTTTTACCTTTTCTGTTCTGTAATGTTGTGCAGATTAAAAAAAAAATTAAATAAAAAAAGCAGCTAGTGAAACTAGGTTATTGTGATGTTTAAAGCAGGCGGAACGGAAACTAGAACGACTGTGTTAAGACAAGGCTGTGTCGGTCTATGGAAGATGGGTCTCCTTCAGATTCCCAGATAGATAGATGCAGACAGTCAGGGAGAAGACGGAGCGCCGTACATCCCATGGGGAAGAAGGTCCTTTTGTGGTGGGTTAGAGTGGAGATCATGAAAGGATGTCGCCTGTGGGGTGAAAGACTCTCTTTGTCAGGCCGCAGAGGGTCTCAATGTGCTCTTTGTCATATCAGTGCCCAACATGTCGTGTTAATGAGGCAGAATTCCTACAATTCCTGAGGCACCACTTAGGTTGCTCTGAGGATTTGAGGAACGTTTTGGGAGTTTAGTTGTGGGGGGGGGGGGGGGGATGGATTGGATTTGGACATAGCAGTCTAAGCAGGCGCTGCTATGACTGAGTAGGTGGGGGTGTAGGAGGACAGGGTTTGATGACATCATGAGATAAACCAGCCTTGAGGTCTTTTGAGATGCACGTTCTATCCATTAAATTGTTCTCTGATAGGGAGTTGGGTTTTTTTGGAGTGTTTTCTTTTCATTGCTGCCGTTGTCAGGCCTAGCTGTGGAAAATCGTGTGGTACAAAAGGTCCTCTTAACCACTGTTCTGCAATTTCTTTACAGAAAATAAAGTATATATTCATAAATGTTACAATTCATGTTTTAGTTATATCTTGAGGGTCTTCTTGTATTTGTGGAGCACCTTGGAACGCTACTTTGTTGCAAGACATGCGCTATACAAAGTTTGATTTGGCTTGATGTGTCAAATGAGTCCGTGGTTGCAAATAAAAACGTGTTCTTAGCTCACATGCCCTGTAATATAACGGCGGTCGACCTGCACCCCACATCCAGGTGACCCACCAAACCCTCGTCTTCGGTGACGGCCACAGCAGAACAGGCTACAACACAGCCATCGGCCCCCACCCGCTCTTCAGGAATCCCCATAGGCTACAGAATGTCCCTTCTGGATCATGTCGTGTACACACTCCTCAGGTCTCCATTATGTCCGTGTTCCGTACAGGCTGTCCCGTGGTCGGGGCGGCCCACAGCCTAACGTTTGTAAGGCGAGTCTGGGGGCTTTCCATGGGCCCATCCCTACTGTCAGAATACAGAACCCCTCTCAGACCCGTGAGAGGGTTTCGCACGGACGGAACATGTGTCTTCCGTCTGTCCTGTCAGTCTGAGTGTCCAGAGGCTTTAGTGGCTGAAATGAGTCATAGGAACCACTGCGAAACGACCGTCGAGTACACATCAGTACACACCACTCTGCCCCCCCACCGCCATGCCCCCTCCCCCGCCTGTATTACACCACAGGACACAGATGTTCTGTCTTTATTTGATTGTCCTGTTGTTGCAGAGATGCGAACGTGTGTCGTCTTTAAATTTCAGACCTGATTTGCACTGACAACATAAAAATAAACCTCTATCAAAATGTCTTATCAGTTAAAATCCATATCATAATTCACATGATTTTCCTGCTTCGGCAAACCGCCTTGAAATAATGCCCTATGTCTGTAGATAGAGTGTCTATTGTAAATACAGGCCTACAGCATTCACAATGAGTACAAGTCACTTGGCGTTGATCTGGGTCAGCTGGGCCCCTGTAGGATTCGAACCCACAACTCTGGCATTCCAATCACCCTGACCTACCAACTCAGCTACACGGGTAGCGTGTCCAACTCGCATGGAGACCCCCCACACAGCCATATAGCATGCTTAACCTCTAAGATACACATGAAACTAATTGTTCCATGCGTTTCATGTGCGGAATGAGTGGGAGGAGGATTGTGTGGTTCCCTCTAAGCCGGTTCTCTCTGTGCTGTTCTCCAGGGTGATAAGAAGCACAGTGTTCCGTGTGGCGGAAGAGACTGCAGTGGAGGTTGTCAGTGCTTTCCTGAGAAAGGTGCCAGGGTAAGTCACCGTTCTCCGTTGTTCTACCTCCCAATCTCCGCACTGTCCGTCACAACTCCACACATCTATTGGCTCTCCAGGAGGTCTGAAAGCACCACAACAATGGTCCCAACATCCATGAGTGTCTGAGTCACCCGTATTTCCACTAGTGAGATATTTCCTAACCACTTCATCTCTTGTTTATACCACATTAGCACACGTGCTGTTCATGGTAAGTAGTGGAACTCACAACTTAAATTGGCAGTGAATGGGAGAGGAGGGGTGGGGAGGAGGGGGGTGTCAGTAGGAGGAGAAGGGGGACAGATCCAAGGCAGATGTTTCAAAATCAGGGAGAAAGTAAACACCAGGAGTTTATAATGACATAGTGGGCCAGGGGGAGGAGAAGGGGGGGTGGGCAATGAACCAATGAGGGGACTGGATCTGTACAGGGAACAGCTCAATGAGCAGAGATCCTTTATATAAAAAAAGATGCAGTAGAATAGTTGCTAAAACGTTGGTTACATTGACTCATTGTTGTTTTTGATGATGATTGTGCCTTGTTAGTGGTAGAAACGTTTAAACATTCACACCCCAGGTTCTGTCTGTAACAGTACAAACACCGGGAGTATCTAAAACGTACAGCCAGTGAGAAGTAGGCCTCTTTGTTAAGGCATTGTTTGGATTTACCGGGGTGACCTTACCGTATGTGGAACCTCTGTCCTTTATGGTCACCATATTTACAGGAAAACCCAGGCGGATGAGTAGGGCGGAGGAAGAAAGGAAGAACATACCAACTTTTTAGGATGCAAAGGCATTGTAAGTGAGGGTCAGACCACCAACACAATCTTCTCCATCTCTCTCCCTATGTCTCCTTCTCTCTTGGCCGGATGAAGAGGGCAATGTTATTGTTCTACTGTGTCATAGCAGCAGTGCCAGGGCTGTAAGAGGGTATTTCTCCATTGTTGGCACCTTGAGATGTTGTGCCCGCTGACCCTTGTTCCCACAGATAGAAAATAAAAAATAAAAACGCAAATAAATAATGACCACAGGAATTTGCCCGCTAATTTTCCACAGCGGAATCTGAAAAATAATAACCCCCGTATGTTATAACCATATATAACATCCTCGGGTCTCTACCACTCCCTCCCTATCCACACATCTACTGGTTCTAGTTATACTGTATATGGTTGGATGATTCATGTGAGCTTTCCATTTTTAACAGTCTTGCTGAATTGTACAGAAGGTGTGGTATGTTGTTATGACTGAATATGTTAAAATGGCAAAAGTCTGTTTCAAAGTTTTTTTCTAATTCCGTTTTCTTTCTAAATATCTGTTGTTTCACTCATTCTAGTTCATTATCAACATATTTCTGCCATTAATTCTCATGAACCAAAGAGCTGTCAGTTGAGCCGAATCCACATCTTTTACTAATCAGGTTGATGGATTGGTTCAGGAACCAAACAGAAGAGCTGATTCTCCTCCCAGATGTATTCCCATCTCTCTCTCTCTCTCTCTCTCTCTCTCTCTCTCTCTCTCTCTCTCTCTCTCTCTCTCTCTCTCCATTCATCTATGTCTCTCTATCTCTGTCTTGGGTTTGTTTAATCAGCAGTGGACTCTTCACATTGTTCTGCTGATGGTTCACAGGCCCCTGGATTGGCAAGGTTTGGACCACAGCTGTGGTAAATGAATGGCGGCTGTTTGTATTTAAACTGGAGAACTCGCAATCATCAGCCGTTCTCGGGGGCCATTCACTGTCACACGTTGTTCCGCGTCGATGGCTGCTCCACACGGTATGGATGGGCCTGTGCAGTTGTAGGAGGGCGTTGACCGACCCTGTCAAAAACAACTCCTCCAGCTTGTTGACACCCCCCCCCCGTGGAACACAATGCAGTGGGAGCAAGGGAAACGAAGACGGACATAGAAGCGGAGGCAGGCCACTCTGGCGGGAGGAATGATAGGTTGCAGAGAGAGATGACCGTGTGAGAGAAAGTTGTCAGGGAGAAAGTTGTGTTCCAGACACGCTGATTTCATGGGTGTTTAGTGTCGGGCTGAGAAGTGATTTGGCAGGACAGCCCCCCCCACCCCTCCCCCCATACCCCTGCCTACATCCCCTGGCATACTGGGAGGCTTTAACACACAGAGGGTGCATGTCAAAATAACACTCTGTTCTAGGCTCTGTCACACTCACAGTTGATTCATAGTCAAAGTTGTTGTGGGTTGTAACCCACAACCCCAGTGCAATAACGCTGGGTAACAACACAGATCTGGTGTCCATTAGACTTTAAAGTGAAGGCCTTCTACAGCTAGCTCACGGGAGCTCGCAGACCATTTATGAGTGGCTCCCGAAACAATTCTAAAGGTGCTTACCTGTTTGACCACAAACTGTCAAAAATAAAACCTTTTGGCCACAGACCACTTCCAACTAGAACAGTGCAGCAAGCCAATCCTGGACAAAAGCCACAGTATGATGAATTAGGACATTCTCTGCCTAGAAAAATACATTTTTAGCAGATCATTGCGGTACTTTGTACTTAGTGCCTCTCATAACACATCCAAAATTGGAATTGAATATCACAGGAAAGAGAAATTATTTTAATTACTTACTTCAATTACACTGTTTTTCTGTGCTCCGCAATTTGACAATGTCTATTTCCAAAAGAAATAGACATCATCAAAGAGAAAGAGAGACAGCGATTGTTCGATTCCAGTTTGGAAAAGATCAGTCCCAGAACGGCTCCTCGTCCCATCTTGGGAAATGCCAACGGACACGACTGATGTGGAACAGGAAATGACAAGCACTCAGATTTGTTATATGAATGACTGTGGAAGTGCATGTGTGCCTATAAATGGCCTAATGTCCATGTTCCATGAAAACAAGACCATGTACACTGTACTTCTGGAATTCCTTGCCCATCATTAACTTCCTACACTCTGCAAGGGCGGGACTATTGAACGGTCCGGAAAACCGTGGCCTTTCTCTGTGAGGGAAGAGCTGAGAGCCCACTTGTTCTTTTTACAGTATGCCTGTGGCCTGTGTGTGTTTGTGTGATCCAGTGTCTGTGTCCTCACAAAAATGGTGAAACCTGAACAATGGGTCTCCATCAGGGTTTTTGGCAGGTCCCCGCTAGAGAAAATGTGGGCGAGGGTGTGCGCGCTTGCGATCATGGGTGCATGTGTGTGTGACAGAGAGATGATCTTGGTGAACTCTCCATCAACGCCTTAATCTCCTTTTATACTGTATTCCCTCTGATGTCCTTGTGATAGGCATCAGTGAGGAATGTCTGCCGGAGTAAAACCATTTATAAAAAAAAAAAAACATGTACACAACACCTCAATGTATCCGTGGCGTCATGCCTTAATTTATGTTGACACATGACTACAAAATCTCTTGTTTTTTTGTGAGAATACTTTATTTACTGAATGAAGCTCATTTACCAGAATGTCTGACAAAAAGAAAATGTAAATCCCATAAAATGTGCTAACAGGCAGACTTTGCCTGCGGGCCACCTGTTGCTGACCCCTGGCGTAGATCATAATCAACCTGTCCTGGCTGATGGCTGTTTGATGGACACATTACCTCAGACGATAAGAGGGGGCCCTGACCAAAGCGAGGGCAGGATCAACAGCGAGGGCAAATGGACTGATTCACTGACAGGTTAGACTTTTCCTCCACTGAGCTTTGGGGAGAACACCAGCCGAACAACCGTGATGTCAGTCTGGCTGCAAGCTTGTCGGATGAACGTGCAATCCTGAGCCGCATCCAAGTGTGTGAACCCTGACCTTAGGGGCCATACATACCTCAGTGCTGCCTGTCAGTGATGGACTACGCCCAGCAGAGCAGTGATGAGAAAGAACAGCGGTGTGTGGTTGAGAGAAGGGGGAAGGGGCTGGGGAGGGGCTGGGATTTGTCTTTTCAAACCTGCTGCAGTCACTAACGATTCGGGATGGAGTGCTGCTGTTTTTTTTTTTCTTTTCTCCTGCGGAGACAATCTGTGTGAATCACCGGCTCTTGTCCTGGCCATTTGTGGGCATGATGCTGTAAATGACGTAAAATTAAACATTCCTTTGTAGAACGAGGATTTAGACAGGCAGCTGTGTGTGTGTGTGTGTGTGTCTGTGTGTCTGTGTGTTTCTTATGGCTTTTTTAGGGTGTATATGTGAGGATGTGTTTCTCACAATAGCTGCCCATTTCCCAATAGTTACATTTTCCAAGGGGGTTTTTGTTGTTGTTTCTTTTATTCCCAAAACCTCCAAACGGTTTTCATGGCAACCAACAGAGAAACGTCGCTGCCAATTTTTGCAAAGGATTAAGAGCTTTAATGATAATTTAAAAAGAAATTACCCAAGCCTGTGAAAAAACTGGTCAGGCCTGGATTTGAAGGATGTCAAGAAGAATAACTGAACTCTTAAAGGAGAGTGTAACTAATTAATAACATGATGTTTAATGCTTCCTCTTCCAAAAAGAATTTGTATAGACCAAGAGAAACTGGCATACATGGTTCTTTAAATAGCCAGACAAACATCAGATTGCTTTAGCTGATCAGTGGAAGTTATGTCAAATGGAAATAATGTCAAAATCACCTGAAATCAACTCCATTTTATTTGATGTTACTTAAAGGTGATTTGGACACAACCCCGTGAATCTGCCCTCATTATTCAAGACAGAGTGTTCTGCTGGTTGAATATACCAATGAAAAATGGAAGCAATCATGATCTAAACACCAAAAAAACAAATTGTCATGGGATCACATTGACTTTGTGTTTACATAGAGTTTAACCATAGTTCAGTCTCTATTTCGTTTTTTTGGAAGCTCCATCACAAAGTCATCTTTTCCCACTATTTTTTCCCAAAGCTTGTAAATAAGTGACTAGAATATTGCAGTTACAATGGACTCCTGTCCAGGCAGTGAGCCTATTCACTGTGAGTCAGGCTAACTTTCAGGACTAAGGAACCATCAAGTTTGTAAAATTGTGAAATTCTCCTTTAACATGCCTGTTAAATCTTTACACATAACAGATTCCACAAAGCACTGTTTGTTTTGACATCTCTATGGTCATAGTGAGTCTGTTTCAGCTCATTTGTTGCCATCTTCTAACACAGTGGAGTTATCTGAATGGATTTGTTGAGACATTTCTTCAGTAGATACATGTCAATGTTATATAGAGTGTAGACACTGTGTTATACTGCAGAACGTGTTGTTTGATTATTTGTTGTCAGGATCCTTTCAGGATGTCTGTCACAATGTTACGGGGTGGGCGCAACTCTAACTTTGTTAAAGAGAAGCACTACGGTATTGGAATTGTAAAGTGATGTTTTTGTTTTTGCTTTTAGATAAAATTTTGAATTTGAGTCAACACTGCAAATTCAGTAACGTAAATGGTGGCATTTCTGTCTCAAACAGACTGACCGTTAATGTTGAGTATGAGTATTCTTAGAACATGCATACCATCTAAGAGTCACGGACAGACTTACATCTTAATCTTATTCCAGACACACACACACAAACACACACACATACATTGTCCCAGACACACTTTCTTTATAACTCCTAATTGTTTTTATTTATATTTCCCACATGACATTGCTATGGTCAAATGAGTCTCTTCTCTCTCTTTCCCATTTTCTTCTCAAAGAAAGAGATGTTTGACCCGTCGATCCTGCGCCCAGCTGGGCCCCAGCGTTAAGAGCCTTGTAAAGGGCCTTGTTGTTACATTTAGAGATGATGGCTGCGTTTTAGGGACAAGAGGTGCATTGTGTGTGACGGATAGAGGAACGTCTCTCAGAAGTAGGACACACACATACACATGTACACATGAAAGCACAAACGCACACACCAGTGTAGTGTTGTGTTGTCTTTTTGGGGACCACCTAGTTTGAGTGATGTTCAACCTAGCTATTTTTAGATGAATGCACTAAATGCAATTTACTCTGTTAAAAAATGTAACCCCAAACATAACGCCAACTTTTAATTTAACTTAAATCATAATCTTAATCCTAAAGCTAGCGGTAACTCCAAAATCTAACTCCTAACTATAACTATAACTGTAACTATAATAACTTTAACTCCAGTTGCAAGTTTTACCCTAAAACCATAGTATACAAAAAGTATTTTTTGTCACGTTGACTGGAGAAATGTCCCTGCAGGGTCACGTTGTCCTTTTACACCCTCCTTGCTGGGGGTTTCGGTACTCAGAAGTATATAACCTGTACAAACACGCGCCGACTATTCGTTTTTGACTAATAGTCCATTTTGAATATTGTTTATGGTTAGTTTATACTTGCCTCCTGTGGACTGGACTGTATGCTTCAGTAGACCTGAGTGATTTTTAAAGAACAAACAACTTGACTGGTACGAGTGGAGTAAAGGGCTCGTGTATCAGGGAGGGGCTTATAGTAGAGGTAAAGGTCAACTCTGAGGAGGTCCAACGCGAAGTGCTTGTCCTCTCAGACAGAAACTGTTCCAGGAAACAATGTGATGGGGTTAACTGATTTCACAGATATCTACATTCCCATATAGACTGTGTGGTACAGATGCCGTCTCAGCCCTTCCTCTCTGGGTCTTTTTCACACTTACATTTAAGTCACGTTACAGACCTACAGTAGTGACTGCATACATTTTCATACTGGTCCCCTCTGGGAATCAAACCAATATGCATTACAAGCATTGTGCTTTTACCAACCTAATAATATATACAAAGTCTGAGGTGTCATAGTGTGAGGTCATGACGATGGGGTTCACTGTACCCCGCTATGCCACTTTGACACTTATGTGAGAGCTTCTGTCACTGAATCTTCTATTTTATCAAAACGTCTGATATATTTTTTCATATCACCCTATTGTTCTCCTGTCCGCTGCTTTGCGTCTCAGCCCCCCCTCCCCCAGGCCAGTACTCTGTGTAATCTCAGAGACACTTTCCCAGGGACTTGAATGACCTTTGTGTCCCAAAGCTGAACAGGAAGAGGGGGATACCCACCCTCTCTCTCTCTTTCTTCTCTCTCTCTCCCATGACATCACACCTCCCCTGTCAATACCTATTGTTAACTGTCCTTCCGGTTTTCCTCTCAGAACACTCATTACACACACACACACACACACACACACAGCACAGGTCAAGGGGTTGAATACATAACCTGCTAATCCACTGGTAATTATCTTCGCGTGTCTGAAATGTGAAATGTCGTTCTTGCGGTGTCGACGGGGCAGTAGAATGACCGCCAGGTTCAGGCTGGGTCTTTGGGGTCTCCTGCAAAATGTGACCAGAGTTGTGTGTCGCTACGGCAACCCCATGTGTTCCCCATAAACCAGAATTGGAGATTCTTGGAGTCCAGGCCCGGGCTATTAGAACCACCCACGGGCAGCAGTGGAAACAGTGGGTCGCCCTGTTACTCCTGTCCAATTAAACCATGGGGAGAGAAGCTGAGCAGGGGCCTGGAAGAGGTGTTTGGTGTGTGTGGGTGTGTGGGCAGCTGCGGGCATCTGTGTCAATATTTGGTACCAAGTTTGCCAAATCTCCCCCATTGCACCAAGTAAAGATTAGCACTCATCCCCCGGTCTCACTGCCTTAGTGTATCTCTGTCCGATAGCTCAGTATGGGCCAAAGTCCCAGAGTCCAATCTACTGCCCACGCTTGGATGTCTGCCCCGCATAGTTGGTGTGTCCGGTGTTCAGCCCAGGAATGCCCTTCACAGCTGGGGAGAGCAGGGGAGGCTCTACCCCGGCGTGGGAACACGACCGTTTCCAGATTTGTAACGTTCAACGCGTACGTACGCTCTGCACACGCCAGCTGGCAGCAGAGAAGCAGAGGCTCTTCAGAATGGTGGATCATAGAAGCATGCGTGGCTGGTCTGGCCGTTGGCCATGTCAGTTACCTGGAAATCACGATTGATCCCACCTCGTGGTCCCTGTCAGCCTCTAATCATTATAGATGGTGCAGTATTCCAGTTCTCAGTGGATGTTGTCGTCATTGAAAACGTTCAGTATGTTATGAATGTGCCCCTTATGTGTTTGTTTGTGCTGTTTTGAATTGATTTGAACGATACAACCCTGGACCTTTCTGATGTGCCACTGTGTCCTCTTGGCACCAGTTCAGCAACAGGCGGATCTGAACTCCAAGTTGAGAGCTTGAACCTTTGTATTTGACAAAGAAACCAATTGATTTAAAGCGACACGTCGGAAATGTGTAATTTGCTTCGATACTCTGATTAGTTAGAGATTGATTTATTGTACTCTGTGCAACATCCCTTACTTTGACTTTGTGTGAACTAGTGCAGTGGAAGGAGAACCAGACTGAAATACACAGAGAACAATGCAGCTGGAAAAGTTTGAGTCATCAGGCGACAGATATTCCCTGAATAATAGACATTATAAGGCAGCGTAAGCTACATAAACAGTTGTTTAGGGCCTCCATAACTGTCATTTCAGACTTCTGAACCCTCCTGTGGTCATTTAAATATGTAACTCTATTCTCACTGGCAGTAGCGTCACCCCGCGGGGGGGAGGGGGGGGGGGCCTATATACTTACTTCCCATACTAAGTATATAGGGCCCCAACGTGTGGAGGGGCCCTCAAATGTTTGAATCCTGAATAAAGAGGGGAGGGGCCCTCAGAGACCGCCGATGTACAGGGCCCAGAATTCTGTGCTACACCCCTGCTCACTGGTGCATTATGAAGATCAGCCCATACTGTGGCTGTGTGAGGACCAGGGTAGACAGAGAGAGATGACTTCAGTGGACTGTATGAAAGGATGTAAGCTGGGAAGAGCGTAAGAACACCAATTATTAGTGTGACAATGTCTTTTAGAGGCGTGTGAATTCCCTTACACACACACACACACACACACACACACACACACACACACACACTGCAGCTGAGTCCTGTTCTCTCTCTCACTCTGGGCCTCAGACTACAGATGTGTCATTCCAGCAGTGTGAGGTAATAACACAGGTGTCAAGCCCCCAAAGACCTCTGGGAGAGTAGAGTGCACAGCCCTGCTGTTCTCAGCCAGAGATACCCCAGGGCTTTAGCACACACAACACACACACAGTGTACGTATGCATGTGTGTTACTGTAGTTACGGGACCAGAAGCCCTCTGTATAGCAACCCCTGGAATATGAAGACCAGTAAGGACATTTATCCTGTCTTTTTTTTAAACTGTATTTTAGGTTTGGGGTTAAGGTTAGGGTTACAAAGGGTTAGGGTTAGATTTTTAGAATAGTTTACATGTTAGGGAAAACATATTTTTTGCAAAAAAATCTTTTCCCCAAAAAAGTTCCCAGAAGTAAAACAACCATCTGTGTTTGTGCGTGTGTTTGTGTGTGCGTACATATGTGTGTGTGTGTGTCTGTCAGATGATGCCTAATGCTCACTGGAAAGAGTTCCCCACATGGAGAAAGACCTTAGTCACTGGAATCATGTGTATGTCGTTCCTTATACCTCCCTTTCTCCATCCCTCCATCCCTCTCCACCCCTCTCCATTCCTCTCCACTCTCCCTTCTGTCCCACTGAAAGCAGGGGTTTTGTGCATTCATATGTCATTTAGCAGATGAGTCATTTTTATGAGTCATTTAGCAGACGTTGCTATCCAGGGCGACTACAATGTCAGTAGTAGAAAGGTGGGAAAAGTGTTCATCTTTGTCCATACTGCTGTGATCCCTTCGCAGGCGTTGTCCTGGGAGGGTTTCCAGAACAAGGTCATGTATCCATGGGGAGAGAGCTGATCAGCTGACCTCTCACTGGTCGGATCGCTGAGATCCAAACACACTCTTGTCTAAACATCACCCCCTCAGACGTTTATTTATTCTCCCTCAGGCCAGTCAGTTTGAGATCCTCCCCTTCCCCTCTCCTCACCCCCTCAGGGGGACACTGAGATTCTTCCTACCCCCTGGGTACCGCGGTGAAGGGCGACGGGTGACACGGATGTTGATTTCCGGGGAGTGTGTCCAAGAGAAACACGGAGGCCGGGATAAAGCGCGGAGGTGCTGAACTGGCCCCAGAGCCTCCGTCAGTCTGAGGGTAGGGCTGTGGGAGGATTAGGGGACCCTGGTTCGTACTAAATACATCCTTCCTCCCACTTAGGATCTAAGGCCTGAGAAGGTTGGACAGGCGAAAGACGCGTCGGGTGGAAAACTTACAGCTCGGATTTCAAAATATTCCTAGATGCCCGGTGAGCACGGTTTACAGAACCACTAGAGGAGGGTTATTCAGCTGCTGTCCAGGAAGGCCCAAACACTTGTTCTGTGTCTCTTACAGGTAGTTCATTGAACACATCTGGTGTCCCAGGTCTGAATCAGTCCCTTATTAGAAGGATAGGATGAAAACCAGAAGAGTTCGGGCCCTCTAGGCCTGGAGTTGAATATTCATTCGCTGGATCCTCAGGTGATCCCCAGCACGGTCACACGCTAGATCTTCCTCGCTACGTGAAACACACGATACAATGTCAGCAACATCGATGGTACTGTCCACACCTCCCTGAAGCTCCAAACTGGAGGGGGACCGTCCCTTCGTTGGCTCTGTTAAGTTGAATTTGGATCTAGAGGATCAATTTCACATAGATTTTCAATGGCCGTCTTTAATTATGGGCTGTATATAGTGATGACACGAGAGGATAAGCCTGTAGTGAGATTCCTTCCTGTTCAGATGACCCCATGACCTCCTTAGGAGCTACAGTAGATAGTTCTATAGGAGGGAGCACAGGATGGGACTTTTAGTAACATTATAAATGATGACAGCGTCTAATCCGCAACAGAAGTTGTTAACGACTGGAATGAATGGCTTATATGTATGGGGGGGGTGTGGGCGAGGGGTATGTGCTGAAAGCTGTGTGTGGGAGAACACGCCTAATATCAGTTCAGTTGTTGAGGAGAGGGAGTGAGTGTGTGTGCATGTGCATAAACCTGCTTTTCCCAAGGCCCGGGGACATTTTATAGCATGGATCAGTCACAGACTAAATATGCCAAAGCTCTTTTGGGAGAGAGACTGTCCCACCAGACAAACAGCTAATATCTGGCCTGGGGGGAGGGGTGGGAGCAGTACCGTATAAAAACTGAAACCCTTCTCCTACTTAATTTTCCCTGACGAGTCTTTGCTCTCCCTGGTCGTGTTGCTGATTGAGATTCTGTCCAAAGATTTCTGCTGACTGCAGCCCACCTGTTTGACCTGCGAGTCTTTCACATTTCCATTTTAGTAATTTGGCACTTTTATCAAGGGCGTTTTATAGTAGGGGTACACTTATTTTCACTCATGTTCATATGAATGTTTACATTCCTTGATGAATGATGTGTACTTAGCCATTGCTAGCTAAAAATACATGGCAGCAGTAGGGGTATGTGAGAATATAAAAAAAATAAATCTCCAACAAGTCTCAAATCAACTCCATATTTGGTTCGATGTTACTTAGAGGTGATTTGGCCATTAGAAAAATGAGCACGCCCCCATTCATTTCATGAATGTCATCTAGTGATGGTAAAGTTAGCTGATCTTTGTAATGGTTTAATGAAAACCGAACTATGAATTACAGTTTCCCTTAGTCCATGTGATCCGACATTAATAATGTCCCGAGGACAACAGAAACAGGTGTTGGGCAAGTGGATCTCTCCGACCTGAGCCAGTAACTTGTCAGTGCATTTTGGCTTGTGGCTCTGTTGCAGGCTACCACTGCAGGAAAAAATGAAGATTAAAGTAATGAGTTACATTGCAGTTATATTTCAAAGCTTTGTAATGCACACCATTTTAACCTATGACATATACTATGTCACCGTTTGTGCACGGGTTGTTGTTTATTTTTTGCTTTGACGGGGTTGGGGGGGTGGGGGTCAGCCTCATACTGGGATTGGTCAGAATATTCCACCCCTCCCTTTGTCCTGGGGTGATATGCCCACTCGACCTCCTCTTCCCGCTTTTTTTTTCAAAGTGAAATATTTGAAGCACACCATGTTAGACTATGCCATGCAACTGAGGTGTACTGTTTGCCTTTACTCACATGCCTGCATATACCCGGTCAAGCTGTCTGTTTCTATTACCCAATCCTAGCCTGCAGTCATCTTCGACCCTGAACCAAAGCCTCTTTCATACATCGGGGATCAGAGCCAGCGGGCTATTCTGTTATTCTGTTGTCTATTTGGTTCATTCTTCACCAGGGATCAGAGATCAGATCTGGAGTTTGTTTTCCCATCCGGCTCTTTCTGGGTCATTCCAGAACCTTCTCGCTCTCCGGGGAGATATACTGGGTCCAAAATGTTAATGTTATGTTGATGTTAGATCTTGAACTCATTTTACCCTTCCAAAATCTCTTTTTCACACACACACAGATGCACACAATGTAATGATGTGACCAGGTGCTGTTATGCACATGGGCTTAGCCCCGTCTGGCCTGGGTGCTGAAGCTGGCCTATGGACATAGACACTCTACTAGAGGAGCTTCTCCAGAGCCGGTTTTGTGTCACTGGCCCGTGATCAGTGTGAGCACAGAGCAGCGCTCCGATGAGGATGTACTGGATGAGAAGTTTCACTTACGGCGTAGTGTGGGACTTCAACTCCATCACAGTCTGAAGAATGCAAACACACGCTGGTACGTGAGCCATTGGGCACTGAGGCTGCCTGTGTTAGTCTTTAAAAGGTAAACTTGAGCGCTCGCTCCTCTACCGAAACTATGTTACCAGTGAATACAATGAGAAAGAGAGAGAGAGACAGACAGACAGACAGAGAGACAGAGAGAGACAGAGATTGACAGAAAGAGACAGACAAACAGACAGAGGCAGAGAGAGAGGGAGAGAGAGAGTCTTCAAGAGTGACAGAGAGGCTTCAAACACACACAGACAGACACGCTGACACCTGTATCTCTGGTTCGTATTACTGAATAGCGAAAATGGACTTCCTCACATTAAAGAAGCTTAGACCAGGCTTTTGTTTATGTTATGGGGTTTAGATTTATCCCATAGTCAAACCTCTCAGCTCTAACAGAAATACAATTCTTTCTGGTCTTAACTGTCACTCTGCACATCATGAATCCTGACAGGTATTTTTCTGTCAGAGTAACAATCCCAGTGACCCTGTGGAAAACTCCTTTAACTCACTCCCGCTCAGTGTCAGTTGATTACACATGTGATGATGATGTCAGTTGATTAGAACTATGATGATGTCAGTTGATTTAACTTATGATGATGTCATTGGATTAGACATACGATGATCTCAGTTGATTAGACCTTTGATGATGTCAGTTGATTACACCTATGATGATGTCAGTTGATTACACCTATGATGGTGTCAGTTGATTACACCTATGATGATGGTGTCAGTTGATTACACCTATGATGTGTAATCAACTGACACCATCATACATGTGCTGTATGTATGGAGTGGGGTGATTAGTGTATGTACTGTCTGTATGTATGGCGTGGAGTGATTAGTGTATGTACTGTCTGTATGTATGGAATGGGGTGATTAGTGTATGTACTGTCTGTATGTATGGAATGGGGTGATTAGTGTATGTACTGTCTGTATGTATGGAATGGGGTGATTAGTGTATGTACTGTCTGTATGTATGGAATGGGGTGATTAGTGTATGTACTGTCTGTATGTATGGAATGGGGTGTACTGCAGGCATATATTACTACGCAGAAGACTTTCAAATAAACATTCAGAACATTTAAGTAAACTAAATTATTAAAAATATTACAATGTTTTATACAATTGCATATGTATATACACATTGTAAACAATTAGCTATGTGGTGTGTTGTAACAACATGCAAATAGTTCAAATATAGATGGCAAAATAAACTGATGCATAGTGGTTAAATAAATACTATATTTAGAATGTTGTCTGAGCTCCACTTGTTGCCCTTTTCTCATGGCAAAAAGTCATAAATCTTATTGCTGTGGTTGCATTTTTTTCATGTAACAGATATTGGATTTGAACAATGTTTGATTTGTTTTCACATTCTTTGTGTGTCTGTGTAATCTGTAGGGAAAATGTGTCTCTGAGCCTTGTCTCCAGGTTTTCATCTCTGGATAAGGGCTTCCACTTTCCTTTAGATAGTCGAAATTTAGCGGCTAAGTGGATTCAGTCCTAATGTAATTCTGAATGTGTTATTACAAATTTGAGGATTTCCCCCATAATTCTTGGGGTCAAATTTGTCTCCACATTTATCGATTGAGGCAATGAGACCTACAGTAGGTTCTAAATGCTAGGGAAGATGCCTGAGACGTTGAGAATGATGAAATTGTATTGGTCTATACTTAATCATTTAATATTTTACACCACCAGCGCCACAGAGCTTTTTGGGTTGGCAGGTTTGTGTAAGTGTAGATTGTCTCTAATTTAGTACAATTGTAATCTACTGTATTTGTTTTGGCTCTTGTTTTTATTTTATTTTAGCACTGAAGAGGATTTTTACTCCATACATTTGGATAGCTAGCTCTGTGTTGTTTGCTTAGGGTTTTCCCTAAGAAGAGATTGGAATATTCTTCGGTGACATTGAGCAGTTAACCAAAATGCTGTGCATTTACTGTTTTAGTGTTTCACTATGGTGAAGGGATAGGCCACTTCGTTAATGGTTAAATATGTTTCTCAGTTTCTTATGTGTTTGCATTGTTCATGTATGGAAAATGGCCAACTTTAGAAGAATTGGACTTTTAGTCTATTTTAGATCTGATGACGTGACATTTTCCAAAACAGAACAATGACAAAGAATGCACTGGGCTCACTGAATGCTGTGAGAAAGTATGGATTGGGGTCACTGATAAAGTAATCTACTGTACTTACCATAAACTAGGTGTTCTTACCGTTGCCTGTGACCCATTATATGGGGTTGTTTCGTTGTAGTTGCGATTGAAATTCGTGGAGGTTGAGACTAAATTGAATGGACAATTCACAGGGAGAGAAGTGATTCATAGTGAATGCATGACATCAATACCAGACACGGACAGCGAGAGAAAGAGGTTGTGATTCAGATGAGGTATTGAACGACTTTCAGACGGACAAAAGGAGAAAGCAGGTCCAATCAAAAGATCAGATCATGAACTTCCAATCCAGACTTGAACGTGAACTTTTGAACATCCATCAGTTCCTGTCAGACCCCTCACCACGCCATCATCTCTCTCTTTGGTCAGATAGTAGACAAGGGGACAGAGAGAAAGAAATGAAGAGCAGCGTTTTTCTCTGTCCTTCAACACTGCAGAGAATGCTTAGTCAAAAATAAGTTAAAAGTAAAATAAAAGTTGAAATGGGAAGTAAGATTGCTTGAAATAAGCAAAAATATCTGCCACTGCAGTGAGAAGAGTTTGCGGAAAGACATTTTTTTTTTAACTGTGCATACGCAATAACAAATCTTATCAAGCCTGATATTCTGTTCACTGCAAAAAATTTTGCCAATGGAACGAGACAATTTAACTATTTTTGAGGAGAAATTTGCTTGAAATAAGTGAAAGAATCTGCCAATGGAACAAGACAAATTACATGATATTCAAGGCACATTTTCTAAAAACCAGCGGTATAATCTAGATTGTTAAGAAAAATATACCACATTTTAATGATGGTAGGGTTTTTATCCAAAAAATAAGATAAATATCCTTGATAAGACATATTTTTTGCAGTGTTCAGATTATTCGTTATGTCTGAATTAGACTCTGTACCTCGTTTTCAGAATTTTCTGTCTTTTTACAAGCAAAACATTTTCACTGCTCTAGCAAATGTTTTTGCTTAATGGATTTTTTGTTCTTATTTTTGAGGAATCATTTTTTGAAGTTTAGGAGTTCTGTCGTATTGTTAACCAGCCATTATAGACGGAGAGCAATGCTCAAAAAAATGAAGGTCTTAAATACACACACACACACACACACGTACATGAGAACTCTCACACACACAGACGCACACCCCCTTAAGAGAGCCATGCCGTTTTAAATCAAATTCAAGGAGAGAGGCTTGGAGAAAAGCAGATATTCTCAGATCTATTTGGTTTAGTTGATGTGGTTTTGCAGGGGCTCTGGTTTGTGACACTACATATGTCTTTCTCCCTCTCCCTCTCTCTCCCTCCCGCTCTCCAACTTTCCTTCCCACTCTTCCCTTTCTCCACCTTACCATCTGAAAAGGGTGGTTAAGGGCAGACCCATATTTCAGTCGGAAGCCTTTGTGGAGGTGTGAGTTGGTGTGTGACGTGTGTTTGTGTCGGACAGAGTGTCAGAGTTTAAAACAGCAATTTTGGTAATGAATGTACCAAGCCTCAGTGAATCTAGATCATTTTAATGCAGGCTGGATAGCGCTGGGCTATGATTTGTTTACTGTATAGTGTTTACTAAAGCTGCACTAAAACCCCCTCTGAATATTAACCCATTCTGTTGAGCAGGTGGGACAGCTCACTCGCTTTATAACTTGTCTCTACTGTTTAAGATGCCATCCAGATGTTCCCCTTCTATCCCACTGTAACGCACACACGCATGCTGTCCACCACGTACACACACACACACACAGCTTTCTCCTCCCTGTGCTGGAGGACTCACATGCCAACGGTGTGTAGTGCCGGTTGGCAGTGCTGGCCTCGACTGTTTGGTGTTAGTCTTCTCCTACTGCTCTCATTGTGTTTCCTAAAGCAGGCAGCCTGTGACTGATTTCCAGACCCCCCCTCTGTCCATGAGCACACTGTGTCAGGGAGCAGGGCCTCTGATATACCTCCTGATGCATAAGCGGAGAAATCTAGGTCAGAAAGGAGTTACATATCGGTGTTAGATTAAGTGGGAATTGAAAGAGTGATTATTTATGGGGGGGGGGGCAACGAGTAAGAGGAAGAACAGGAGAGATAGCAGGGCTAGGGAGAGAGGGAGAGAGGGGCTGTTTGTTTAGGTCCACTGTGATTATGTTTTCTACCCTGATTGTTAAATGAACACACACATAAAGCTCAGTTTTCCTTGATCAGCTTAAGGTGAAGACTGGCATTTATCAGCTGTGTGTTTATTAGCTGTGTGTAGCCATGCTGAAGGATACAGCCCAGTGCGCGTGCTCTAGTACTTTACACACACACACACACACACACACACACACACACACACACACACACACACACACACACACAGACTTTCACAAATTCCCATATGCCATCCCATATGACTCTTGTCTGGTTCTCCACACTGCAGTGTTTATGTTAATGTGAACTATATAACAGACCAACATGTATTATGACAGTACCATTTTTTTTACTGTAGGGAATGAGTAGATTCCATAGATAACATATACTTTCCTGTACACGTGTGATTTCATGAACGTGTTTGAGTGGCCGCTGGTTAACATTTTCCTTCCAGGTATAAGACGATGTCCACTAATGATGACGTAAGACGTCTATCCACCTGGAGAGGGCTCCGAATGATGATGTCAAGTGTAGAACATTCTAGACCGAAAACCTTTTTGGTTTGGATGGTTTGGATTGAACCAGTCACATGTTACCACACGGACAAAACCCATATGCTCAGTACATCTGATTTCCAGCCATAGAAACCATGAAGGTGAACTATTTAGCATAGCTCCCATAAAATGAATGGTCCCACTGTCGTATTTCATCCCATCCAAGGAATTTACTTAGATAGGGAGAGATGGACGAGCTGCCTGACCATATACACTGTCCTGGTTCATTTTAAAGAAATACACACACATATATGTATGTGTACTTTGGATAATTTTATGTTTTGTTTACAATGGACAGTAAGTGGAGAAGACAGGGCTGAGTGTGCTGAAATAGCAGAGGGCCAGAACCGAACCCACAATGCATTGGTATATGCACTGGAGCCAGTTAGACTGGTTCAGATCGCTGGACCAACCTAGGCTGCTGCAGATTTTTTTTCTGCATGTCAGTAATTTTTCAGATACTATAACTCAGAGTAACAAATGGTTGACTGTCTTGCTCATAGATTTGTCACCTTGCTGGCAGTGGGATTTGATCTGTTGACCTTTCAGAATCTGAGCAGATGCTTGAACTTCTTAGCTGTCTGTTGCCGCTAAAATGGAACTAAACAAAATGACCATAACCTCGCCGAATCACAATCCACTTATTTTAATAATATACGGTTTTGAAATCCTTCTGTAATTTGTTAGAGAAAGTTATTTAAGGCAGATGTGAAACACTCTTCTGTTTTAGAGTTGTTGTCCAATGTTTCCAAATGTCTCTTTCTACAGTGGAGATGGCTCAGACCCAAGCAACCGTGGTTTATGTTTGTGCGTTGCATTATAAATTATAACAGGGTGATTGAGGTACACATTGCCAGATTTGTTTTCAAATGAAGTCCCGTAGTTTTGTCAAGATGGCCTGTCTGTCTCGCTTCTAATTGGGAACAGACCTAGACCTCCCCAGCCAAAACAACACTTCTTGGCGAAAAAATGTAAACCCAAAAACATAACACGTCTTAGAATGCATGCCAAGCTTATTTACACTATATTTTCTTTCCTGAACGGTATCTAAGAATGCTCAAACATCTAGATTATTTTGATGTATAAACATGCGGATATCACGATCTCGAGCCACCACCTTCCGAGGTAGCTGCCACTATTTTTTCTACTGAGGCCCCCCTGAGATTTTCCTTCTGAAGAGAAAAAGGTCTTTGACAGGTGCAGCTCCTCTTTGAGCCTGACAAGTTCAGTTCTTAATCACTGCCAAGACTAAAAGTGAAAAAATATATTAAAGGCGGTGTAGACTTGTGTCTACCCACTCTCACAAACACACACTCCCACACAAACCCTCATACACGCAGCCCCACACACAGAAACCCTCACACATGTACCCTCACACACACAACCTCCCACTCTCAAGTGCAGTATATGATGGTCAAGTCTATCATTCATTAATGATAGGGATCAGGGAGTTTGTCTGACTTATTACTGCTCTCTGATTGGCTGATGTCCAGGAGGTTGGGAGTCCCTTAGCCCCAACAGTTTCCCTGCTCTCCCACCAGCGCAAGTAGTCCCCCCTCATTAGCCCCAAATAGTCCCCCTTCATTAGCCCCAGTAGTCTCCATTTACAGAACACACATCTGGCTGGACTTCAGTGTTTTTGTGTTAGTTACTTCTCACAGTAAAGGAGTCAACACCAAACCTCACAGGTCACGGCCTTTTGACCCCATAACTTTACAACCTATTTACCCTTCTCCCCTTCCCATGATTCCCTGACCTCAGATATTGGATGTGCTTCTTCCCTGCCAGCGGGCAACCCCAAATCATAGCCTGTGTGTTTGTGTGTGTCCCTCCTGTTTCACACATCCCTTCTCCCAGACTCGGGAGGGAACCAAGCCAAAACAGGCAGAACAGCCAGAGACAAAATGAAAACAGTGTAAAAAACATGCTGTCACACTAAGAGACTGGCGGTGGCTGTGTCTTGACCAACTGAATGTGTGTGTGTGTGTGTGTGTGTGTGTGTTTTGTAGTGAATGGTTGAGGTGTGTACCTGTCCTGACCCAGCAGGCTCATTCCCAGGGTGAGAGCACTTGACCACACTCAACCCCTCTCGCACACACACCCATCACTGGGATTGATGAGGCTCTGTGGGGGGGGGGGG
>JACXGI010011574.1:0-24675 GCA_016801175.1 Esox masquinongy | reverse complement strand
TGTGTGTGTGTGTGTGTGTGTGTGTGTGTGTGTGTGTGTGTGTGTGTGTGTGTGTGGTAACTGACCTATGAACATTCTCTGTTTCTCTCCCTCAGTGTGATGTGGGCACCGCGGGGCAGAAGTCCATCTCGCGGGTCATTGACTATCTGGAGCACTGTTAGAGAAGCCTGGCTCAGTAGTGAGGGACCACACTGGTCACTGACCGCCTAGCTCACATAGAGACCAGGACAGCTTTCTGGACCCTGGCCCAGAATCCACACCCAGCTAATAACGACCACTCATCTTCATCGTCATCACCACGTTCACCATACAAACTGTGACGGTTCCCGCTAGACACGAGACCTGAAGCACTGTTTCAGCATTCCACATCTCCCATTATGACGCCTGCTTGGAATTACCACTGAACTCAGTGCTTATGGAAGAAAATGATCCATCTTATATTTTCCACTTTCTGGGTTCTAAATTGTTCCAAACTGTTTTTCTGTACCCTCACAAAAATGTAATTTATGATTTACTTGGATTGATATTTATTCAATATGGATTTTTTTGTTTGTGCAGACCAGTTTTCTTATTTTCCAGAAAAATCACAAATCAATATTTCCCCCTCTTTGCTCCATCCGTCTCCCTCAACATGTCTCTTTAAGTTGAAGGGGCAGACTTTGACATGACATCCTCCATTTTATTGGGTTTGGTTTTCTGCCTGCTGTAAAAGATTGGCTGCCTCCCTCCTCTGTTAACTTCTGATTGTCATCAAAGTGCCTGAACTCCCCTCGTTCCCCTGTGAATCCATAGACGGCACTGGGCTGTGACCCACACAACTGGAATGAGAATGCAAGGCAAAAACTTGAGCTCTCGGCCCGCTTTGAAATGCTGAAAGCCCCCCATAGCTCCGCAGCACTGACGCCATTTTATTGCTTTCACAACTCTATTTGTGTTTCTTACCTCTATCATTGAGCGGAGGGTGTCGAAGGTTTAGAAATGAAGAAATTGATTTTATTTTTGTTTCAAAGCGCAAAAGATGTGAGGATGAGATGGAATTATAAGTTTGGCGAGTCCATCACCTTGGTCTAAGGCCAGGTCAATACTTAGTTTATAGCTCAAACTTAATATCGTTTTACTCACGTGAGAGAACTGCACAATTTAAAGGCTTTACTTACCTCTATAATAATTGGTTATGGTCAATAAGAAATTGGTATTTGTGACATTAATTTGTACAGGGGAGATTCAGGTGGTTTAAATCAGGGGTTCTCAACTCCAAGCCTGGGGACCCAGACTACTGCTTGTTTTCTATTCTGCCTGATAGTTCATTGCATTCACCTGGTGTTACAGGTCTAAATTAGTCAATATTTAGAGGGCTAGAATGCAAACCAGCAGTACTTTGGGTCCCAAGGCCTGGAGTTGAGAACCACTGGTTTAAATTACCCCAGTACTTTTCCCCAGTTGTTGAAAGCTATGGAACACCTAGCACAGTGTTGGTTTTCTGGCTCTCCGTTAACACTTCTGTCTCTGAATAAATACAAACCAGTCTGACAATAAGTTCTCCCTCCCTTTGCAATACGTCAATTGCTTTATTCAAGTGATCATTTGAGATTTTGGCAATGTGGACTGTAATTTACTTTCCCAGAGTCAGATGAACTTGTGAATACCCTTTTAATGTGCAGTTTGAAGGAAGTTGCTATTTAGTGCAATTGCTAATTAGCTTTAGAGAAATGAATGGAAGTATATGGTATCTTCTAGCATGCTAGGCGATACCATAGACTTTCAGTTATCGTATTAATGCTAGTTCGCATTGGCTGCAAAACTACCTCTTAACTTCCTTCATCCTGGACACAGGAACATAAACTTCCAATAATTAATCTTACTGGGGATTGGATAAAAGACCTCAATACCAACACCCTGAGGTGTGAATTTCAACAGATAAGAAATAAACTGGACTGAAAGACTACTTTATTTGTAGAATTTCAAACTTTTGAAATGAAGCACTTGGGAAAATTTTTCATTAACTGAACCGTTGTGTGGCTGTTGCTATGTCCACGTTCTGAATTTCATAATGTGATGTCATTGGCCATAAAATAACCGGTTTCATAGCCAGTGTTATTGGTTTTTTGAAATTCAGGCCTGATTTGGGGACACTTGAACGCTGTATGAATGTCAGCAAATGAAGTGGTCCTGTGCAGTTTCCCATATTTCTCCTTTAATTCTCAAATTCTTCTCAGATACTAAGAAGTTGGTGGGTGGTGAGTAGGGGGGTCTATAAGATTGTGGACATATGACATTTTCCCATTATATAAAAGTTTAATTTCTTGTTGGGTGTATATTTCTAGCTTGTGCCATTCATTGTTTCTCTGCTGTGCTAAGACGCACCTAAAACAATGAAGATATTTAAACGTAATCCACCAACATACACACCCTCATCAATACATTTTAAGCTGTTAAACCTCCTGTGTTTCATCTGATGTTTTCTATAGTCGTCAACCACACAGTAGCTGTGGCTTGCTACTATTTTGTTGATCTTAATTTCAAAATAATGTTCTGAAGTTTACAAGAGCTTTATTCACATCTGGAAATGAACGGAACAATGTAAATACTTCTGTAAATATTGCTTATTGAAAATTAGAAATGGTAGACTACTTTTCTGAATCCAATCCTATTTTTATTTTATACAGCATTTCTCCGTTGTGTTATTTGAAAGTCAGATTCAAAAGGTATACAAAGCCAAATGCAGGAACATGATCTTTGTACCAATTTTCAGAATAATGTTTGGTTACCTGTATATAATTTTAACTCGAATAAAAGTTGCTACTTTCAGTACTTCTGTCTCGGACGTTTGTGAAATGAACTGCGTTGTTATGTTTCTGAATAATCTATTTCCCTTTTACACAGCGTCAACTACTATAAATTAGAGCAAAAGAACCCAATGCTTTTAGACATCCATATTCTTAAATGTGTTTTACTTGAGCCATGGTTATCTACATAAGATTTCAGCCCGAATCAACATGTTTTGTTTGAGAAAAAAAAAAAAAGTAAAGCACCAAAATAAATAGTCTTATTTTGTACCATTAGCTCTCCCCCACAAGTTCATCAAGCCTCTCAGCTCAGTCTTTTGGTCTTCGCAAGGCGCGCGCATCACGTTTCCATTGTCTCTACGTATCGGGTCGTATTTACCTGGCCCAGGTAGCTCAGCCGTTGATTCATCTGCTCTAGAGTTTACTGTTGGCGGGCACATTGAGGCCATGTGCCCTTCCTCCGTGCTCTCACATCCATCGTTGCTGAATCCCGAGCTGCAGGGCCTGTCCTGCAACAATTCGCTGAGCGTGGAAATGTATATCTGTGCCATCTGAAGCGTCTCGGACTTGGACAACTTCTTGTCGCTTTCTAGGTTGGGAATGACGCTCCTGAGGCGGTCGAAGGCAACATTCAGACCCAGCATCCTCCTCCTCTCTCGGGCGTTCGCCGCCAGACGCCGCCGCCTTTGCGCCCTGTCGATGGTGCTCCGGTCCTGCTCGATGTATCTGAGCCCTGGCAATCTGAGCTCCACAATAGCGCATGGCGGGTCACACTCTCCTCTGCTTTCTGTCCTCTCCTCTATCCAGCTGGTATGCACTAGCGCTCCATGCGAAAGGTCTAAACGATGCGCTGGCACTTTTAAATCAGTTTGTTCAGCACTAGTGTCTGTGTCTCTGGATATGTATGGCGTAAATAGACTTTTGCGGCGTGGCATTTTCAAAGTATGATGTAGATTCTGTAGTGAAGACGTGTAAAATAAACTTCTAGACCTCTGTCTTCAAAAACTTTCGGTTGTGAGGAGAGAATTTATTGAAAAACGCCAGATCTGCGGATTCTATGGGCGTGGCGAGGGTCGTGTGCGCGTAATGAATAGAGCTGGATCTCTTTGATAATGTCAGCAGGAAGTCTATTAACCAAGTTCATCAAAAGTGGATTAGGTCCACGTGAGTGATCGCTGGGTGTATGGCTTGGCTCTAGGAATGATCAGGGGACATTTCGAGCTCGTTGTCTTTTAATTATTGTATTAAGATTTAAAAAGCTTTTCTTATTCTAATGTAAAAAAACGGTTGGACATGCATTTAAGGGTTAATTATAGGGACTAATAATACGCCTCATGAGAAATATAAGAAATAGGCCAAAGTCAATATTAGCATTATCTTTAGTAGTAAACATTGAAGTCAACGGCCTTACACTTACAAATTAAATAGAAGGAAAAACGTTGGCAATGTATTTCTTTAATAATGTCTCTAAAAAGGTATTAACGGTATGCCTAATTCAATGGCACATCCACATTTAATCTGATTTAGCAATGTCCACTAAAGCAATGGGCAGTTTTCTTCTGAGTTTTTTAGAAATTCTGTAACCCACGCTTTCTTTTCACCAGAGCTACTGAACTATGGTCAAGGAGACCGCTGGCTTACCTTCTCTTTTACTAATCAGCAACTAATTCAAACCTGAGACAAAAGAAGGTGAATAGGCCACAATAAATATTTCGTCCCTCCAGGTGCGAAGTTGAATGGCTCGCCTCCATCTTTTTACACTGACCTTCTCTCTAAAAATTATGTAAATAAATGAATACTATCCCTAGACGCTTGCGAGTTGTCAAGTGATCTCGGAGCTGGATAGTTATAGATCTCCAGCAACACGTGGTGAAGTTGGGTATGGACCTAGGAGGTCCTGACAGTAGTTGGCACACTCCACATATTAAACCTAATGAAGCATCTCATTGAACTGAGGACGCGGGCCTGCGATCAAACCAAGCCGGATGGTTAGATTAGAGCCCCCCCATAGCGAGGGTAAATTGGGGTGCATGCATGCCTGTCAGAGCAAGACAAGAAGAAATGAGACGAAATTTAATTGACAGGATTAGAGGTGGAGGGTGAAGCGGGCAAAACTTTTTCTTTTCAATGTTTGCCATCACCAACAAAGGGCGCAAACCGGACGCACGAGCCAAGGCCGCACACTTGTCAGAAGTCATTACATTCTACGAAGAAAGGTAGCCTAATGAAAAAGCTTAGGCCGATAGACACACAATTCATTTGTGGGAATAAGAAAGCCTAACGACGGATCAACTTGGATAAATAATTGGTTATTGGAATATTCATAGATTAGGCAAATGGTGTCCCAGGTCTATACCCCTGATTAGAGGGTTTCAATTTAAAAAATGTAGCGGAACTGGCTTCGAGGTCCAGAGTTGAGTTTCAGGGGTATAGGTTTTTTCCCTTTCTGGCATGGGAGCTACTTAAAAATTGTAAGATGTGAAGCTACTATTTTTGTACTATTTTAGGTACATTACAGTAATATTCCTATAAATAGAGTACAGCATTTACAAATATTAATGGAGAAGGATCGAAATTAGATTTTTTTTGTGCCTACGTCAATGATAACATTTAATTCGAACTCGTTCTAATTAACGTCTGGAAAAACAAATAAAACATATTTTTGAGTATTATTCAGCTTCAAAGGCACATCTGGTTCGTAATTGCTGAGAGGATGTTATCATTAAGATCACTTGGGTGACAAACGCGCGCACCATGCTGGCAGGGGGAACATGGTGAAAATGAATTGCCATATATTGTTAAGGTATGGCATGTTCACGTCTGGTTGGGCCAGATATAATCAGTTTGATCAATATTAATACACGGACATAGGTGCTGATTTGGTATATCTGGTATTGGTATATCTAACTGTGCCTGAGCATTAGCCATCATAATACACACTTTAGCCCAGCAGCCTGGGGACCACTTACCTTGGCACTAACCACAGAGAACTCATCGCTATGCACTGCCCTCTAGAATAAATTCCTGCGTTGGAAAATAATAGCAAAAAAGGCAATAACCAAAGTATTTTTTTTTTGTTTTTAATCGTCTTACGCTCTAAGACGATTAAAAATCTAACTTTCCAGTCAAAATTGTTAAAAGAAAACACATTTTTAATTAATAAATACATATTTTTCACAAAACTGTCAAGATTAATGGTAGCCTTTGAAGCCTATCGTATGAATACTGACCCATCCTGTGTCATTAATTAATTAGAAACTGGTAGGCTATGTGGTTCTGTTTTTTTTTTTTTTTTAACAAGAAACAGGTGTCCGTGTTCAAACTGAGGGAGAGAGGGCGTTAAATCCCGCTGGCGCGGCAAGCCCACCATGCCAGGGCGTGACAGCTAATCATAACAGACCTTTTTTCACATATAATTAGAATGAGCATATGTAAGTGAAAAACAAATGGACAAATCAAAAAAAAAAACGTCTCCGGGTCTTGGTGTACAAACTCTAATAGTACTTCATAGATGTGCTCCTTACAGCAATAAGTCTGTTTAGATAGGTCTTTAGAAACTTAGAACACCTGAGTATTGCATTTTCTTGTCTTCTATGTTGAAATGTGTTGTTTATTTTATATAGGCTTTTTTACTAATCTTCTTAAGGGTGCTAAGAATTTGGGAGATGGCTATCACATTTAAATATGTCTCTGTCAATATAGGCCAATTCCCACCAATGTAAAGGATTTATTAATTAACATGATTTCTCCACTTAGTGGACTACTACTTCATCTATTCTACATATGGTTGTGATGCTTTTTGAATTTCCAAACCTAATTATGTCTAATACTGATTTCACTTTTCTGTTGAATTTGAGGAATTCAGTGCATTGGTCCACACTGCAATTGTATATGGGTACCTTTCTATAGTACTTTAAATGGACCATTGCTTGTACCTTATCTAAAAACAAACCTCAAAGGCCCTTTTAGCATCTGGGGTCATTGTGAATCAAAGCTGTCCAAAGACTTTGATGTGTTGAAATAGTGGCCCTAGTACTCAGTCTATAGACAGAGAGGATGAGGAGTTTACTGATATGAGCTATTGACGTTGTGAGTGGTCATCCTCATCCTCATCCAACCAACAAACCAACCAACCAACCAACCAACCAACCAACCAACCAACAAATCAAGCCCCACAATCTACTGTCTGGTAGTGTAACCCCCAAAGGGCCCCCCTCGGTCACTTGTTTGTTTCATTTCACACCAGAGGATCCTCCTTCACCAGTCATTGGTTGCCTCAGTGGTTACCTCCCTAGGGCCAATTACCAGTGATCGATTACCCCAACCAGCCATGTGGGCCAGGGGACGCCTAATCAGCCATGCCAGTCCACTAATGAAAGAGCTCCCTCCCCTATTGCCTTCTCCGTGCCTCCTCAGGCACTCACACGGAACGCAGGAAGGTGTGTGTGTGTGTATATGTGTGTGTGTGTGTCTGAGCAAGCGACAGTGACAGAGGGAGCGATAGAAACAGAATAAAAAAAGTGATCGACGCACTGGTCAAAGGTCTAGCCTGTACAAGCAGCCTGCGTTGTGGAGGGAACCTTGCCAGGCAGTGCTGTTGTATTGTCTAGCAGTGCTGAAGTCCTGCTTGATCTCTGGGACCAACACCCTGGTCCCTATGCTGGCCTATCCGGCCCCCTGTCATCAGCAGAGGAATTTTCCATTCATGGTAAAACACGTCCTTTAAGGTGGAAGCATCGATGCATGCCTGTTGTCGGCTATTATTTGAAAACAGCCTGCTCTGTTTCGCCCCAGGTAATAAGATAGTTGTAACAGGTCACCCTCTCAACAAGTGGTTGTGTAATGTCAGGAAGTCTGTGCAGACTCTACGGCATGCTTTTAATAGTGTTTATTTATTGGTTACAGAGTTCATGTGGTTCGTAACCGCACTGCAGTCAGAAGGTTAATCTAATGTGCACTTTTCCTATTTTATCTGTTCATACCACTCCATCCCTTCATCCAGTACATTTAACCACATATGACTCTGTTTATATAAAACCCTTCCAGGCAACTGCAGTGCTGTATTACTGACAGATGAAGGTATTTAACAAATATTCCATAATAATTACACTTTGTGATCAACCCGTTAATTTGTATTAAGCTAATTTATTCAATTGTTTTACAGTATTTATAAAATAACATTTGTTTTGGCCTTTTGAGTTTTTTCCAATACCAGTACAATTTTAGAAAACACTTGACCTGCCTCCACTATTCTAGCACCATTTTAACAAATCAACTGTTCATATAATTTAAAGCAGTGACAACTTAAGATAGCAACCATGGCAAGTTGGTCCAGTCAATTTCCACTATTAACTTTATACAACGTTATGTGAGGTAGGCTACTATTTGTGTGTGTGTGTTGCACAATTAGAAACACTTAGAACTCACAAACATGCTAAAACATTTTGACTTCGTAGAACATATAATGAACATGGACGTACTTGCGTAAGGCCTACCCACAGTTGAGCTCAACTCAAAGCTGATTATTTTTTTGTTTTTTAAATAGGAATGCCACACCAAAGGGCTTCCATCATTTGAGTGGTATGGTGGTCATACTCTTCTTAGCAGGATGGCATGAAATACATGGCAACACTAGTGAGACAGAGGGACGCTGCTTTGTGCCATTAGATAATGTCCTCTCTGGAAAAGATTCAGCCACTTGTGAAACTGAATGAAAATAAAGAAAACAGAAACAAAATGAAGGAAACCTTTTACTCAGGAGTTGTTTCTGTCTTGCAAATCTACCATTAAGGCATGATTGTTGGAGTGCAGCAGAGATGGTTGTCCTTCGTGCAGGTTCTCCCATCTCTGCAGAGATACTCTGAAGCTCTGTTAAACTGGCCATTGATTCCTTCCTGGACCAAGGCCCTTCTTGAGGCATGAGGCAACTAACAGAGTTCCAAAGATACCAAATAGTCAGTAGCTGAACTGCAGATGAATTGGTTACAAAAATTGAGAAATTATTCAATGTGTCTCAAAAATCAATACAGCATATGCCAAACATGGTTCGCCGAAATCGCATCAGCAAACAGTAGTCCAAGGTTGAAGCTGACAAACAAAAACGTAGGTTGTGAGCTTCAGAAAGCTGGAATTCATGGTACGGTTGCCATTCGGAAAGACTAATTACTTGGTGGAAGGTACACAAAAACTAGACCCTTGAACAATGAAAGAAAGTAATACGGTCTGATGAGTCACCAGTCCCCCTATTTCTTTAGCCCACAATATCTGCTGCTCACTGTTAAACATGGTGGGGGATCCGTAATGGTATGGGCCGCCGTCTCTGAGAGTCATTGGATCCGATGGTTGCTTAGCATGTTTGTGTAATGGCCAAAGAATATGAGGCCATTTTACAGGACCAGGTGCACCCTATGGTGCAAACACTTTTCCCTCATGATGTTCCCTCATGATGTTCCAAGATGATAATAACCCCATATATGCTGCTGAATTAATTCTAGAGTGGTTTTATGAACAACTTTCATGTCAGCCCAAATCACCAGATTTGAACATCACTGGATCTTTATAGGAAGTCCTGGAGCACAGAGTAAGAGAAAGTAGATTTCCACCTTCTTCATTCCGCAAATAACTGTTGGCTTATCTTCTTGATGAATGGTTTGAGATTTGTAAGACAGCATTCCAAGAAGGACTGGAGTGGAGTGGCCCTACTCCTTGTTAGGTCCTTGGTATTAATATATTGTAAGATGTTTCTTTTATTTTGTCCACCCTGTGTATCTCAGAAGTCTACAGACAGTTCCTTGAACTTAATGGCTTTGTTTTTGGTCTGATATACTCGGTGAAGTCGTGGACCTTATATCCACTGGGTTGTGCCCTTCTAAATCATGTCAGCTCAACTGAATTTGCAATAGGTGGTCTCCAATCAGGTTCTAGAGACATCTCAAGTCAGATCAAAGTACACAGAATGCATCTGAGCTCAATTTGGAGTGCACGGCAAAGGGTCTGAATACTGATATACATTATAATACATAATTCATGGAAGAGGGTCTGAATGCTCATGTCCATGCTGGCCATTAATGGGAGTCCATAATTTGATGTGCATGCTAGGTTGAGTGAAGAAAAGTCCTGTGGGCGTTTCCTTGTCATTATGTGCTCTAGCAGCTCTAGTTCCAGACTGGTTCAGACAGGTCAGGCACCTGCAGTCTGATTAAGGTTGAATATTGGGGTAGCATTCATTTGTCCAGCTGATTCCTTGTTTCAGCAAGCACTGCGATAAGAAGCAGCAAGGCTTGGCAGGGTACGTATGAAATGACACGTCCAGGTTTTTGACTGTCCTGAGCCGCCTGGGAAAGGCTGCTATGCAAAGTTATAAGAAAAATGTTGATATCTCAAAGATAAATACAAAAGGGAAAAAGAGAAAACAATCATTTTTACAGCGTGGCTGGTGGTTAGTCTCTAAAGTACCTCAGAAGTTATGGGTTTATTTCCTAGTTCCACCTGTCCTACCTTTACTCCTTTTTTGTTTTCTTCTATTTGAAGTGCTATAAACATTAAGGAAAATTCCACAAATAATTTACTCCATAGGCTGTCATTATCAATGAGACCATTTCATTGCATTGAACACAGTCTGTGGAAACAGTTGTTGCTGTCATTTACATGTCACCTTTTACACGCAGCCTTTTACATGCACTGAAACCCTATATATTCACAACACCCTTAAAAATGTTCAGTGTGTATCATAGAACGTTCATTGGGTTTACATTCAAAGGGTCGTCGGGATTACATTCAAACTCATCGAATCTTTATTTTTTTTGTGCAAGAAACTCACAACTGCTATGTTGTGTTTATGAAACATATGGATTTAACCCAGCTGTAGACAGAACTGAACCGGCCTCCTCTCTCTCCTCTTAATCCTGGTGTTGATGGGGACAAGTAAAGTGATTTGGGCAATGGTAAGCACTGCGTCACCACAGCCTGCAGCAAGAGACACCCAATGACCACTTCTCTTAATGGGAAGAGTGCGACGGGGGAGGAGGGGCTTCAACCTCTTCTCTGTAAAGGCAGTAAATCTGCTTTTGAATTATTTTGTGTTACACTGAATATGCAGAGAAGGAAGGATTTATGATTGTTATTACATTAAGGGTTGACTTTATTGCAGTAGTGACATTTTTGGTTGACACACTTTGTAATAGACATATAATGTAATTCGTGTTACATTGCACAGAACATGATTGCTGTGTCATGTGTTCAGAATATGTATTGCATTTACTTTATAGTATGAACATGTATACGCTCACTAATGCGAGTCAAGCTTACTTAAATGTAACTGCAAAATAATTATTGCCGATCAGAATTTATCACATTATACTTGAAAATGTTATTACCTTATTAGCAGCTATTATTGTCAGTTTATTGTACATTATCAGTTACTACAGGGTGGGCTCACTTTCCCATGGCACCGTCATTTAAAGTTAAATCAAGCTAAAAGCTGTGAAGAGGGCAGAAAATGACTGCAGACTTTGAAACAACTTCTAAGAAACAGTTCGGCTGGCCAGCCAAGTCGTCAGCGTTGGGAAATGAAATGTGTTTTTATCCATCGTCATCACAATGAATGAAGACCAATCCGAATCCTTACAAATGGGCGGGGTTCCAAGCAAATGTCTTATTTATGGAAGCCTCTATTACAATGAACATTTTCCTCTACATAATTTGGCACCGTCTCTCTTTCTGTCAGTGTTCGGTACAGCCGAAATACGTTTTGATGACTGGAATGCCCTAGACCAAGCAGATGACAAACATGCACAGCATTCTTTCCTGTTGCTATCTGTGACCAACAGGTTGTTGGTGCTGTGAATGGGAGACACATCTGTAACAACGAACAACTAAATGTTTGCCAACAAAATAGGGATTTAATGGGATGACTTCCAAGTCTAGTATAAAGAATGGTATTGTCACAAATAACACCCTATTCCTTATGAATGTGGCACTTTTGAGAGCACTAAATGAGTGCTATTTGGGATGAATTGCAGCCAATGAATTGGCTACAGGCTTAGGTACAAGATTTCAGTCAGAACACTGGGGATTTTTCTTAGTATTGTTGTTTCAGTTTCAAGAGCTGCTAGGTGTTAGATTGTAGAAAGGTCATTTCTGCACATTTCAACGGGCATTATTATTTTACCAGTAGAGGTGAGGAGGAGAATACTCTAAATGTAGAAGAACATCTCTGAACTCTCAGAACATTATGATCCAAATGTGTGTGTCTGAGTGTGAGGAGTTAAATATAAATTAACAGTTGAAAGTGTTATTGCATGTAATAAGATCTTACAAATGTTAGATATATTGCTTGAATGAATATATCAAAATAGCTTTTATTGGCCCCAAAATAGATTTTCTTTGAAAACTAAAGTAAGGAAGATCAAGACACATTTTTATATTTGAAAATCAGGCTTTAATACTGCTATGCACCAAAAAGTCAATGCTACTTGAAAACAAATTCCAGTTGTTAGTTAATAGAAGAGACCTGTGTTTAAAATGAAAATAACATGATATATTATAAATGGGGAACACTGCATATAGAGAGTCAGTGGTTGCCAGATTGGAGGGTTTATTAACCAGCCTGTGGGCATGAGGCTACCGCTCGCTGGTTGTGGGAGCCAATTAAACTAGGAATCAATATTTTGTCTTTCTACAAGAACTCTACTGCTTCTGTCTCTGGTCTCTCGCTCTCTATCTCTCTCTTCTCTTCCAGATCTATCCTACCCAACTCTCTCTTCATTTTTTATCTATATTTTCTCTTCCTCTCTTTTCCCTTTTATCCATATTTCTTCCGCTTTCTCTCTACTTCTCTCCTAGTGTTTCCTCACATCTCTTCACCTATCTGTCTTTTCTTTAACTTACTCTCTGCCTCTCTCTCTGCCTCTGTCACTCTCTACCTCTCCCTCTCTGGCTCACTCTCTCAAATCCTGAGAGACATACAGGATTACTATATCATATCCGCTTTAGGATGCATCAAGGAATTAGCAATTTGCAGAGCATTTTTCAAGTCTGTATGTTATCCTCTGGGATCAAATTTCTGCTTGCTTTCAGTGGATTATTATGGCAGTGACCATGTTTTAGTAACAAAGTGGATCAATGGCATTATTAAACAATTGCTACCTTAAGGCAACGCATGTGGAGGAGTCTTGTGAGTGGGTATTCATCATGTTCAGATGCACAGACATACTGTTTGTGTCCAGACAGTGATCACTGTGTGCTTTTGGTTCCTGACTGAAGAAGTTTCAGCCGTATTGGGAATCATATCAGGTTGCTCAGTCGACGGTGAGCGAGCACAGAATGGATAGAATAACAATATATTGCACGGTACGGTATTCTTATCTTCACACTTTGGTATTCACGTTTTCGGTTAAAGCCTGGCACTTGAGTCTAAAAATCACATTACTTTCTCCAATGAGGGTGTCTGAGTAGTGAGCTGAGCAGAATCTCCCAGAATTGGTAAACGCTATTCCTGGGAATGTATAAGTAATGTGCTGGCCTCTGTTCCCCAGTAAGGTTTGCGAAATTGTCTTGTGCCGATAAATGAAAGTGCTTCACAACGAGGTCTCTGGAGTTGCTGAAAAATTAATGAAGAGTCATTTTGTCCACGAGGCTGCTTCATCTCTCTCTCTGTCTGCCTCTCTCCCTCTCTCATCTTATCCAATGGGAATCTTTAATCACAGAATCATATACAGACACACACATTTCTCTCATCTGGCCACACACACACGTATACACACATGCTCAGACACACAATCTATGGAGTGCACACAGGCAGGTATCTCTGAGTAACAGGGCCTTGGCTTCCCGGTAAGATGCTGGATCTGTCTAGATGAGAGAGATTAGACTTGCTGGGATCACATTTTCCCAGCGCTGAAGCCGAGCTCCACACGGGGGAGGCATTAAACATGCACGAGGTAGTGCTGTATGAAACGGATACTAAACTGGAATGCTGCCTGCTCACCAACAACACTGACAGGGACAGAGCTGAGTGAGGGGGGAGGGGGGGGTCCACGCTGCTCCTCGGTGCCCACCAACTGTTCTGCACAGTGGGGGGGTCTGCGTCCCGCGGTGCTGGCCAACCATGTTAACACACCAGGATGTCTAACCCTGTCAAAGAGCACATAGAGGATGACTAATCCTAGAGATTGCATTAACTGCTACCCTCTCTGCTCTTTCTTCATAGCATGTGGTCTGTGCAACTGCAGATGTGTCACAACTGTTTTTTATCCCTTTTTTGGAGTGTGATGTTTAGAAATAGGAGTTGTGTTTTAATTTGTGTGTGTGTGTGTTTCATTTAGGCCATTGTAGGATAAAATGCCAACAGCCTGAAACAGGTGATGGTGATGATATTTCTGATGTTTCTGAATTAACCGGTGGTTCTAGCTATGCCCCTCTCCTTTGCTTTCCCTCCCCTCTCTGTTCTTACCTTAATTTCTTCTCTCTGAGGCCCATAAGTGATCTCAGACACAACAACAAAAGGGTAGCCATCCAGTCAGGCAGGAAAACTACTGACGTCAGAAGGTAGGCCAGCCATTCAGTCAGGCAGGAGAACTACTCACATCAGAAAGTAGCCAGCCATTCAGTCAGGCAGGAGAACTACTGACATCAGAACGTAACATATCCATTCAGTCAGGCAGGAAAACCTACATCAAAACATAGTGCAGCCCTTCAGCCAGGATAAAGGAACTCCATCAGGATGTAGTGTAGTGTGTGCAGAGAACGGACACGGCGGCAGTGTTTGCGCGGCCCGGTGGCGATTTATCAACACGCCAAACAGGAAAAATACTGAAGCTAAGAGAATGAACCTGAAAAAGGTCCCCTCCTCGGCGGCTTCTCCCTCAGTCCCGTCAGGCCCGTCCTACGCTGAAGTGTTGTCCGTGTCTGTCAGCGGGCAAGTGACACACACACACACACAGAACGTCATTCCTCTTATCTCCAGAACTTACCTTCAGGGGGCTCGTCTCCGTCTCTGCTAGCCTGACGCGTGCTCTCCAAAGTGTCGAATCTCTGCTGGGAGCTTGTGCTTTCCTGGATGGGGGCGAGATGCCTCCGGCGCAGGCGCGCCAGAACAGACTAGCTATTGAGTCAGCGGCAAAAGCGGGTCATGGACAACACGCCTTAATACATATTCAACACCTACAGTAATTAACGTGGACCCTTGAATTAATGTGCACAGGCCTTGATTTCCATGCCTGCTAATTCAACTTGGAGAGTTGTAACTGCAATGAAAATGATTCCTCCCTCAGACTCATCCTTGCATTATTCATTTTCATGTTTCTCATGTGCTATTCAGTGTCAAACGACCTATTGTAGGAGTGGAATGTAAGTTATTAATTTCGAACTTCTGGCTGTTTAAATCCTATATGGTCTTCTGCCTTAGGGTACAATCAGTCCCTACCTGGTAACCAACTTCTGCCTTCATTATCACCTCATATGCGGAGGGCTCAGTGTGGGGAGGATTCCTCCAGCAAAGTCATGAAAATTAATGGGAAAGCTGTGAAATCCTCATCTTGGGTTGAAAAGGATGCAGAACATGGTGTTCCACCCACATTTCATCAGCATCACACCGCTGGCATATTCATGCAGGAAGATTCATTTTAGAGCAAACCAATACTCCGGATTGCCTTCCCACCACACATCCCAAAGAATTCCCCTAACCAAGTTACCCCTATTTGCATGTACTCGTACAATTCATTCTAGGAATGTTTTAAGTGGGCTTAGGGTGTCCAGCCGTCTGAGGAGTGAGGGTTTGAATCCGGCCTGATGCTCCTCCAGCTAAAATAAATGATCTCCTCTAAATTTTACCACTTTCCTGTCCAATAAAGCATGAAATTCCTGAAAAATATCTTTATCCAGATAAGTGTGCACTTTCTCACCATTGAGGACTATGTCTTTGTGGCAGAGATCAACCAGATGTAGTGTTCTACAGATTTTAACACTTCAATTTGAATGGATCGCACATACAGTGCAGGTCATAACCATAAGCGCTATATTGGGAGAGGGGTCAACAAGGCTTATAGTGAACAGAATACCATCCCCACTGTGAAGCATGGTGGTGGTTCACTGATGTTTTGGTGGTGTGTAAGCTCTAAAGGCACTGGGAATCTTGTGAAAATTGATGGCAAAATGAATGCAGCATGTTATCAGAAAATACTGGCAGACAATTTGCATTCTTCTGCACGAAAGCTGCGCATGGGACGCTCTTGGACTTTCCAGCATAACAGTGACCCTAAGCACAAGGCCAATTTGACCCTCTAGTGGTTACAGCAGAAAAAGGTGAAGGTTCTGGAGTGGCCATCACAGTCTCCTGACCTTAATATCATCGAGTCACTCTGGGGAGATCTCAAACGGTTCATGAAAGACAACCAAAGACTTTGCATGACCTGGAGGCATTTTGCCAAGATGAATGGGCAGCTATACCACCTGCAAGAATTCGGGGCCTCATAGACAACTATTACAAAAGACAGCACGCTGTCATTGATGCTAAAGGGGACAATACATAGTATTACAAACTGTGTCAGTTATACAGACAGATATCAAATAAAATAATGACAATACAAAAACTTACTGGGGATTCCATTAACTAACAAGATAAAAAATTTCACAAACTGCTTAGCTGGTGCTAAGCATTTTGCAAGTACTCACCGGTCATAAAGCGATTCTGCACCAATAGTTAGCCATTATAGTTTCTTACAGTAAATGAACTTGTGGCGTATTTACGCTTTATATATCATTCAGATAAAATGTGCATTCAAAAAATAAGTCAAGGAGGAAGGCCCGCCTTGCCAAAGGCGATTGGCTGGAACGGGATTGCTGGAACAGAATTGGCTGGAAAGTAGCGGCGCGCTCCAAAAATTATAAATTGACATTCCACTGGCACTGAGCTGTCTGTGTTGATAACAATTCTCAGAGGGCCTCATTAGCTTACACAACATGTTACTTTGGGAATGAGATGCGTTTCTTGGATATTTTATATAAAAAGAGCAATATGTTGCCTTAACAAATGTTTATTAATATCAATAGCAGACAAATCAAGTGGTGGTGAATTGCCAGCGTTTAAAATGTCCTCTTCATTGCGATCTGATGGTGTATTTTCCTGACGGCAACTAGTTGTATGAAATGCAGCTCTCTGCATTCAGTAGATGTGGTTTCTAAAAACGGGGACATTTTTATAGCTTCTCTGGCAGCCCTCTATATCGCATACAATTCTAAAGTTAGGTTGGTGGTGATGTAGTAACTTAAAATGTTTCAAGTACTTGGTTAGTTGAAACTTAATCACATCACAGAATGAACGTTTGTAGTAGTCGCCCATTAAATACCTCTGAAAGTTACTTTTGCGTCACGCAGATGTTCTCAAGCAATTCCCAAACCTCTTTCTATTAGCCCACATTCCTACCATTGTTTTCTGAAAATAAAGGAGCATACACACTGATTAATTTGTTGCATGTTAATTAATTCAATGACTATTACAATAAATAGCTAGTTGGCGATATATCTTTTTGGACCAAGTCTTAATTGTAACTCAAGTGACAGCTATCTTTTCCTCTCTCACAATGCTGCTGAAAAGACGTCCCATTCACTAGCTGATGTTAGCCATGACTGACACTTTTAGTGAATGTAAGCGGCTGTAGCCAGGCCAGCTGACAGTCTTGCCTGGGCCCGGGATGAGATAATCTTAGATGGGCCCTTTAATGTCAACCCAGTGTCAGTTCTGGGCCCCCCCCTACCCTGGGCCCGGGACAACGTTTGTCCGCCACTATCGGCGGGCCTGGCTGTAGCTATTTGGTCCCCTTAACAAGTGAATAGTCTTAAATGGCTAATTTAGCTGACAATGGATGGACAATCTACTTAAATTCTTGTCTTAAGCCACTTTGGTAAACTAATGTTGAAATTTGTTAAAGATATGTAGTGGCTGCTGGCTAACTTAAAGTTAGCTAACATAACGTTAAGTTAGCTATCTAGCTAGCGGCTAGCTAGCTATGGTTATTTAGCTATCTTTTGTTATTTATTGGCAAAGGTAGTAACACCGCACTTGCATTGTATAACCTCTAGCTATTCATTACATTGTTATTCTAGCTTACAGTAGGTAATGTTACTAGTTAAAGGGATAGTTCGTCTAAAATTCATATTTTTCTCAAAATCCACTTACCAAAAGATATTCCTGAAGACACATAGATTCATTTTTTCAAACAATCCATTATTCAGCTCTGTCCCAGTCTGTAATTAGCGTTATTAGCATCGTCCAAATTCATGAATGGAAATGGTTTGTACCGTTGAAATGTAAAAGCTTGTGCAAATCTGAAAACAGAATTCTCCCAAGGATTATGATACATGTAATGATAAATCAGGCTATGATGAATTGTAGTGATGGTCTGAGTACATATCATCTACTCAAGTTGGAAGTTGTACCTGATTTAGGGCTGTCACGATATCGGATATTCACTACACGATTATCGTGGCCCAAAAGAATTCACGGTAACGATATTATCGCGGTGTGATTGATAGCAAAAAATCAATCAAATTCATCTTCAAATTTTTTGTTTCATGTGTTTTTTTTCTTCTCTTTTTTGGCAAATGAATTACACTCAAAATATGTATTGAGGTGGAGAGAGTCAACTGTACAAATAAAAAAATAAAAGCTTACAAAATGAACAATTACACAATGGATAGTGAAAAGGCAACCAGATGAACTGATAAACACAAGATCCACAAGTCCTAACACCGAGAGGAGATTTTGGAAAAATATAAAACATTTTTTGTATGCTACGAAAAGGCATTAATTCAAACACTAGTGTATAGGTCCAGTCTTATAGTTTAAAAACGCATCATTTGTCTATAGGTGACATAAATAAGGTATCGAAAAACCAAGAGCAGTTTTTGGAAAAATACAATGTCCTTTTTTCCATGTGAATAGGCTACAAAAACGGTGTGTATTTGCAGATCTCTCCCGGGGGTTCTAGTGGGGCTAAGGAGTTGATTTCAACGCCAGTGCATAGGTCCAGTCTCCTTGTTTAAGCCCATGCATCATTTGTCTATAAATGACATAAGGTATCGAAAAACCTACAAAAACGGTGTGTATTTGCAGATCTCTCCCGGGGGTTCTAGTGGGGCTAAGGAGTTGATTTCAGCGCCAGTGCATAGGTCCAGTCTCCTTGTTTAAGCCCATGCATCATTTGTCTATAAATGACATAAGGTATCGAAAAACCGAGAGGGTTTTTTGGAAAAATACAGCTTCAGTTTTGTCTAGTGAATACAATGTTATCATATGTGTATTATTAACATGATATCAATATTTCATTTTTTAAATATCACGGTTATCGTCAATACCGGTATATCGCAACACCCCTAACCTGATTCCAGCTAGCCTTAAATCTGATGTAACTCTTGTTCTCTTATATCCCAGTTATACAACAGACTTAACATTTCAAAGCTGGTCAATGCGAAGCCACTCATCACCTCTACCAGATCGACTACCCTCACGTCACACATGCACGTACATTAATATAAGAAGAGCAAATCTGCTGTGATATAGAATAGAAATACTGAAAGCAGTAGGTGTTATTATAGCTGTCATTGTGTAATGGAAAGCTATGCTTTTGAAATGTAGCCTACTATATCAAGAATAATGATAATTAATCAAAGCCTTTTATGCATGTTTTACCCTTTGTTTCAATAAAGCTTCTTACTCAGAACATTAGATGTTATACATCTGTCTTACTCTGTGGACATTACGTGTTATACATCTGTATCCAAAATGTTAAGTAATTAATAAATAATTAATTAAATAATTACATCCAATATTCCATTCGAGTCAGTAAATAGTGTTAATATTAGAACATATAGGTAACCCCTAATTAAGCCAAGAGAACCTTTTATACAACAAAGACTTTTGCAAGACTCAATAAAGAATTATTATCGTTATTAATGGTTCTTTGTTGTATGGTAAAGAACCTAGGCTATTTAAGAACTCCGTGCCAGTCTCTCAAATGGCTAAAAAGTAAAAGTAAAACTGTGAAATACTTACAAAAATATTTAGAACTGACAGGCAAATCTGCTTGATCCAGGGGTCTTACCATCGTCAATGTTTTTATTGTTTAGTGAATTTTTAGAGTCAGTTCTCTTGGTTAAAACAAGGAGATGATTCTCCTCTAAAACGTTCTGCATATTTAAATTATTAGAATAATCTTTGGATGTATACATAAAATGTCATACATCTGACAGAATCTGTCATTAAGGTCCTTAGGAGATAACAGTGATCCAGAGTTATAGACTTGACTGTGTAAATCATACAATCCTTCCAAAATGTACATAGTTGCCTAGTCAAAAGGTTGTGTAGCTTGTCACAGAACTAAACATATTTTAGTTTTGTGTATAGAAAATATATACTAATCCAAGAGAATTCGATTTTATTCCAATTTGGAAGCAGTTATTTAAAAAAATATTTTCGTTTGGATGCCAGACAGTCAATTATTAATAAAGCACAGACAGATGGGGAAAAATTCAGAGCTGGTGCCTCATATACGTCAGGTCCAATTATCCACCCTCTCTGGTTGAAGAGGAGGCCTCAACCACTCCTGTTGAGCAGGGAGGAACACTGACTGTCAAACAGCAGGAGACATGCTCTGCAACACATCCTTATGCCAATCTTGGTCCATTCTTCCGTCCATGCGCCTTGCTGTCTCTCTGGCCTACTTCAGACTAATTCCCCAGTTATCGTGTCAAACTTGCTGACATTTTCCAATCAACTTAGGAGACAGTGGTTCATTTGAAGTACATCTCCATCGTTTCCATCTCATGTTTTACAGATTTGTTTCACTCAATTTGCAGTTCAGCTTATCTGTGAAAATAGAACCGAAAATATTCTCTCTATATCAAATATAATATTTGCTCTAGGGCACTTTTAGTCTCTCTCCTAGCATAGCCATTTAGTTAATGTGCAACAGAAAACACTATAAAATAGAACTGTCTTCTTCAGTGGGCACTACCTGCTGTTTGAAGAAGTTCCAGTGCTTCCTCATCTGTCACCAACAGCGTAATGGAGGACAGGGCAGCACCGGAGATATACCGTCCCATTTAGAGCCACATTCCACCTTTCTCTCCCTCTCTTGCTCATCCTCATCCCATATTAACAGGGCCCCTTTGTGTTTTAATCACCCTCTCCATCATCTCTGGACTCCCTAGTGGGTGTCCGGCAGGCATGACCGGCACCCCATGGATACCGCAGTCTAATTTTAGCCCCAGCGTGTCACTGGACCGCACTCTATTTTGGCACGTGTTGTGCGTAGTGGTGCGCACCCAGGCCAGGCAGACTCCATTTTGGGGATCTCTGGGATGATTTCATCAATTAGCCATCGGATGGTGCTGTGTCCCTGGGAAACTGCTTAAAATCACAGAAAGGGTGGGAGAAGTAAGGCCCACCACAGATAGGGGGATAGCAGCGCATGAAAGAGCATCGGTGAATTATTTTCCAGAAAGTCATGTTTACTATATAGTTTTCGTTTTTTATGTGAATTTTAATCTCATCCTTCACCATGGCTAGTTGAGAAACTCTTTATAAATCTTAAAAGTGAATTATGATATTGTAAATGCACTACTTAAACATTCACTACATTTGATGAACTGTAAGTTCTTACTTGTCTCTCTTGATATGAGCATATTTTCTTGCATGAACGCAGTGTTTCCCCAAATTTTTTTCCACCGGTGGCGGGGGGGGTTGCGTGCCGACATGCCGACATCAACAGCGCAAAAGGCTTGATGCGTGAAATGCTTCAAACTTGTTTTTAATGTATTAGAAAAACGTCCTCCCTGTACACCAGTCTCTCTTACTTGTCAACATCATTTTCTCAGCATTATTTAATAATACTTTCTTAACATCATTCTCTAATAATAACCTAATTACTCCCCCTCACTTAACCAATCTCTAAAACTGTTAACGAATTGCCTCCCGGACTCCTAATAAAAGCAACTAGCTACTAACAAAGCAGAGCAAAATACGAAAACCAGAGTTCTTATTGTTGTTGCCGAATCTCTAATGTTGCCTGCATGACGCTAATCTATTTCTAGCTGATTGTAGCTATCCGAGTTCTGACAGCTAGCTAGCTTCTTACCTTTGGTTGTTGCTCAGACAATGGCTACCTTCTTTATATCAGGGCGACAGCCACTTACTGACCATTCAACACAAACGTGCCTTACGTTTCTCTGACTTCACTCGCTAGCTTGATAGTCCGAACATCGGGTGCAGGACGCTGTTGCTCTGCTCTGATGTTCGTGCGATAGTAAACTGCGTGTGATGGTAAACTGCGCTCAGCTTGGTAAAAAAAATCGTATTTCATAAAAATATTCTGTTTTTCTGTGGTGGTGCATCACAATTTAGCAGCGGCGGAGCTGATTACAATAAGGGGGGAACAGTGTGAACGTCCAATTGTCTAAACTCTCTCCAGCAAACGCTTACATCACCCCTTTAAGCTTTTAAATGCAAGATGGGAAGTATACAAGTGCTTTACCCTCTTGCTCTTGCCACCCTCAAATTCTAATAGCATCTGGGTATGGACCAATTATTTTTGAATTTCTCTTTTGGGCCAGTAGTAGGCACTATATCTGCTGGACATATGCACACAGGCATTAGTACACCATGTTTCCAAAGCTTCGGCACTGTTGGCAGGAAGCCCTACCCACAAAAAAAGTTGGAGTTTATTTTTGGCTCCCAATGGGCTTTTTTAATCTCTAACTGATCATACTTGTATACACTCAGAGATTGAATTCAAGGATTTCACACTCGCCAAGCTTGCAGACTGCCTCTGGTGCCCATATACAGCTAAAGCATGGATTTGTTTCCTGTCCATTTGTCACCTCCAAGTCCCCGCTGTCATTATCGAGTAAAGCATAAAAATGCTCAAATATTTATCTTAAAGAAACTGTGTTTTGTATGTGATTTAAGGTGTGTACCCCAATTGTTGTTTTCATTTTGTGTGCGAGTCTGTGAGACTCTGTCACCCATCAGACCCATACTCTCTTTCACTTCCATTCCAACACCCAGGTATGATGGATGCTGTGTATGTTAAATGAAAGATACAACACACAGGGAATGGAGATGAGCTGTCCTCACAGAAGGCAGCAATTCACATCTCTCTCTCTCTCCGTATATACTCGGATGCTATCATTATTGTCATTACACTTGGGGCAGGCGTCCTATTTGAAAGGCACTGCACTCAGAATATTTGACAAGCAAGCATTTGATGACACCGCTACATACAGGCACCGTGATGACAGTGTCCCGCTCAGTATTCAACAGCTCCGATATTGGATTGTACCACTGTGATTCCACTTTCGTCCAGACCCATTTTCTCTTGACCCTCCTCCCGTTCCCCCACTCCCTCCCCATCACGCTGTGCCACAACCCTGCCAGCTTCACTTCCTCAAATCAATTTCAATGCATGACTAAGTGTGCGGATTCAGCCCCATTACCATCTAAAACATATAACTCTACTTTCCGATTTTGCTTACAGGTATCTTGTCTATGTAGTAAAACAAAAGTCAACATGTTCATTGCCAGTTACTGTGTTTGATGAGACTGACCTTAATTGTTTGCTACAAAAGTTAACTGTTGGGGTGCCCTGATCCCCCCTTAGTGACAGATTTTACAACGCCTCTATATGTCTTTTTACTTATCAACTAACCACGTCATATGTCATAATAATCTGGTGTCCATCTACACAGTTGGTGACATAGTGCAGACTGTTTGATCAATGCATGCCACATCTGAGCAGAGGAATGCAATTACCAGGTTTATAAGCCAGATGTGGTGAGTTAAATCATTCATAATTACCTCACCCATGCTTTGTGTTTTTTGTATCCTGAATATAATGGAAACATCTAGGCAATTTTCCCCAAATGCAGAGGTCCCCATATATTTCAGCAAAAATCCTACATGGAGGATTCAGGAACATTCCAATCAGTATTTCTGGAAAAAATGTAACAGGAATTTTGCTATACACACTAATATGGAATTTCTCTGCTATGGGCCACTGTTGTCAAGGCAAGCCATGCATCCTGTAATTCTTAATCTGCACTAAATAACAATCACAGTTCTATGCATTTTTTGTTGTATTTTAGAGGATGACAAAAAACAAACTTTTTTGTGGACACATTACGTGTGTTTAAAATAGTCATAATTAAATATGTATGATAACATTTAGTGATTTCATATAAAACCTCACATACGCTCAAACATTTGTATGACACCAAAGACAACATAAACAACATGCTCAAGAAAGATAGCACTTTAAATAGCCTGTTTCAGATGATACCCTGTTGAATTTGCAGTTTAACTTTTATTTTGATTTTGTCAGATGTGTAACTGTTGCACTGGACTGACATTTCAATGTTATCTCAAAGATGAATTTGGCATTTGCCTAGCTAGCCACGCGTGATGCACAGTGACAAGCCAGTCTCGTGTAAATGGTCGGTTCCTGGGTACTATCTACCTTTGCAACATGGATGAAGCCTGTGCAGGAATGTGAGGTTAACTAATTAAACTAACTACTTTCAGATAAATACATGTAATTAAATTAATAGTATTACCCTCAGGCCGGCCTATAAGCTTCCAGTTTGGTTAGCCGCACTGGTAATTAATCATGGTAATTCTGGGACTAATTGACTCATTAGACCTGGCTCCATATGGACCAGAGATGGGCTTTCTAGAGCCCGGTTCTGTGGTGGGTGGCGAGAGGCGGGCAGAGCGGAGGGAGCATGTGTAGGCAGAGTGGCGCAGGTGGCAGGCATGGGAGTATGAGTCAGCGGAGCGTGGCGGGATGGGGGAGGTGGGGTGGTCAGGGTCGGTGGGAGGAGTGTGTGTGTGTGTGTG
>JACXGI010011573.1:0-24673 GCA_016801175.1 Esox masquinongy | reverse complement strand
TGTGTGTGTGTGTGTGTGTGTGTGTGTGTGTGTGTGTGTGTGTGTGTGTGTGTGTGTGTGGCAGGAAGTACAAAATGACCACAAAATGTGTATTATCAATTTGGTCCAATGAAAATTTGTCCATGAAAGATCATATATATGGAAAGGAGGATAATTTATTCTCTAGTTTCACAGGTGTTCTCTGATAAACCTCCTTTGTAAGAAACACTCATTTTTGGTTTCCCCCAAACAATTCAAAGTATGCTCTGCTGAACGTAAACCTGAACTTTCAGGGACATAAGCCTGAATACCTTTTTTTCTGTTGGTATATGTTCATGTAGAGAGAACTTAAATCTTGAGGTTCTACAAGCCTTCGTGGAGCTGCATGAATTCACTGACCTCAACCTGGTCCAGGCCCTCAGGTAAGTAACACATTTTCCCCATCCTGATATCTACACCCAAGCCTGGGGCCTCCCAATACAATATTAACACGATTCTCACTATACGATAATATTGCTATTTAGTTAAAAAAGAAAAACATCCTTATTTATAATCATATACATAAGGACAAACATTGTAAAAATCTACTACAACACATAATATAAATAAAAGTTTTTAATCCAATGCTTTCATTAGAAATCTTTTATTTCTACATTGAACACATCTGAGGAGAGCTGGTGTGCTACCAGCTTACTCAGGGGCAGTTATTGAACAAATAGCAGCCAGTAAAAAAATGCAATATATTCAATAAGTCATTTTATAGAAACTAAAGTCTTATTTAAAAAAAAAACTCAAAACAAATGTCTGCTGCATAATGCTTCCTAAAGAATAAAAGTATTTCTAGTAACAAGTAACATTGTACATTGCTGCTCAATTCCCTCAAAACCATGTGACCTGTGTCACAGATCCCACATTTTCGGCTATGCCTCAAATGAGGTTACCATGGTGATGGAGACAACAAAACCTCCATCAGCTGCTGGCTAACTTGAATCTGCCTATACTATTAGTAATTTGACGTGTTAACTAGCATTTGCAATTTAAACTCTAACATTCAGAACCACCAAGCATGTAAACACAGCTCCAGACACACCAGACACAGTCACCTCAGGATGTAAACACAGCTATGTGTCCAGACACAGTCACCTCAGGATGTAAACACAGCTATGTGTCCAGACACAGTCACCTCAGGATGTAAACACAGCTATGTGTCCAGACACAGTCACCTCAGGATGTAAACACAGCTATGTGTCCAGACACAGTCACCTCAGGATGTAAACACAGCTATGTGTCCAGACACAGTCACCTCAGGAGATATTTGTGTCTGAAGTATCTTACTGGGAATTAATCTTTCAACCCCCCACTCCGGTAGGTTACAGTACAGTGTGCCTATTGTTGCTGCCATTGCAGCTTGTGGTTCAAATAAAAATACTTCTAATAATAACCATAATTCTAACACTAAACATTCATTTACCCCTAATATTAACCACCAGCCCAAAATAACAAGTTTTACAAGGGAGGAGCAGTAAATATTGTCACTTTTCCTGATTTTACATGGGTAACTGCACTTGTGGATACTCGTGTTTTTCATTAGTATAGTAATACATGCCCGCTAAGGATTGTGTCTCATCTCCCCCAGACAGTTCCTGTGGAGTTTCCGGTTGCCAGGTGAAGCTCAGAAGATTGACAGGATGATGGAGGCGTTTGCCCAGAGATACTGTCACTGTAACCCAGGAGTGTTCCAGCACAGCGGTACATACAGGCCAGCACTAACTCACGCACACACGCACAGACACACACTAACTTTCCTTTCCCTGTGTGTTCCAGATACATGTTATGTGTTGTCGTTTGCTGTAATCATGCTGAACACCAGTCTCCATAACCCCAGTGTGAAGGACAAACCATCCCACCAGAGATTCATTGCTATGAACAAAGGAATCAACGATGGAGGTGACCTACCAGAGGACCTTCTAAGGGTAGAACTATTTTTATCACTCTCTCCATCACTTTTACACCATCACTTCTATATAAGCCTATATATAGGTATATCCATGTTTTCTTCCCTTAACCTTATACTATAATAGGAATGTCTGAGGGCACACACACACACACACACTTGAGGAACCATGCTGTGTTTGCATCAAACATTGAAAGACCTCAAGTTCTGCCCTTCTCTTTCTATCCTTTGTCTGTAGAACCTGTATGAGAGTATAAAGAATGAGCCCTTTAAGATCCCAGAGGATGATGGGAACGACCTCACACACACCTTCTTTAACCCCGACCGAGAGGGCTGGTTACTTAAATTAGGTAAGAGAGTCATCTTTTGCGTGTGAAAGTCCAGCTGAGGTCAGGACAGCTAGCATCATTGAAGCTGCCAGTCCCTCTGGTGGACAGACACAGAACTACACTTTCCAGGTCTGCCTTCTTGGTGTTAATATGGTTTAAACAATTACTCATGAGTCATAACATTAATCTCCTTTTGTTTTCCTCATTCGTTTTGTTTGGGTGATTGTGGTCTCCAGGAGGTATGTAGTTCTGAATGTAATGTGTGTCTTAACTGGGAGCTTTACCCTCCAGGCAGTTTGTGCTACGCTTCAGGGTGCTGCTTCGCTAAACTCTGCCACATTTCCCACAGCTTTGACCCATGCATATCTAGGCCTACTGTAACTATGATTTCATTGTGTAAAACTAAATGCTTTGTAATTATTGGCAGATGTAATTTGTCTGTTCCGTAATTTGTCGGTCACTGAGCTCTAAAACAACAAACATACAACCTTTGAACCTAACCTTACCATCCAATCAGCATTTCATCTACTGTTTTGCGTACATGGTCAACTTTCTTGATGTTGTGCTGTTCCTTCTGAGAAGCATGGCTGCATTAGAGATTTCTTCGAACGCACCCATATGCTCCATCCTGCCTGGTATGGACTAACGTGTGTGCTGTCATTTGTCTGTTTGGAGTGTCTATGGGCAACTTATCTGTTAAAGTAATCAATCCCCTACACTTTTTCCAAATGTGTTTTTGTTATACTGTAGACTTAATGTATAATAGACGACCAGACATCCTAGAAAAGTCCATCCGGCCTAAATAAGTAACTGGGCCCACAATATCCCGTAATGATGAAGTGAAACATGTTTTCTGCAATTTGTGCCAATTTATTAGAAAGGAAACATTGAAAAAATCTTAGGTGCATAATTATTCAGGCATTTTATTGAGTAATTTGTAGAACCGTGTTTTGTAGCATTCCACAGTTTTGAGTATTCTTGGGGATGCCTCAACCATCTGTACTCCCCAAAGATGTTCAGTGGGGTTCTAGTCCTGATTTGACTGGGCCATTCAAGGAAATTCACAGACTTGATCCTAGACCACTCCACTGAGAAGCATCCCCATAGCATGATGCTCCCATGGTGATGAGCAGTACCTTAGCCAGGTGATGAGCACTACCTTGTTTTTGCCAGATGAAGCTCAGGCTTAATAATTTTAGATTTTTGTCTCATCAGACCAGAATTTTTTTTTTATTCATGCTTTCAGAATGATTTAAGTGCTGTTTGGCAAACTCCAGGTGGCATTTCATATGCTTTTTACTCAGGACTGGCTTCTGTCTAGCCACTACCATAAAGGCCTTATCGATGTGGTTCTGCAGAGATTATTGTCCTTCTGAAAGATTTTCCCATCCCTGCAGAAAAACTCTGAAGTTCTGTTAGAATAGCCATTGGGTTCTTGGTCACCTCCCTGACCAAGGACATTCTTGCCAATTTATTTATTGTGGTCTGATGGACATTTCTAGGAAGAGGGTCTGGTCATCTATTATACATTAAGTTTACAGTATAACACAACAAAATGTGGCGAAAGTGAATGGGTCTGAATACTTTTCAATGCTGCAGTAGCTTCTAACCTGTTCCCTGTGATCTAATATAAATCCTGGTTGAACTCTGACTTAACTTCTGTTTCAACCTTTTAACCTCTTCAGGGGGGCGTGTGAAGACATGGAAAAGGCGATGGTTCATTCTGACAGACAACTGCCTGTACTACTTTGAATACACTACTGTGGGTAGCTCTTTCTTTCCAATTATCTTTCTATTTTCAGTATACCAGCAGTGGGCTCTAACCTTCTAGTTCCTTTTCTCCTGTTGCTTTTTTGCCCTCCCTCTCTTCCTCAAGGACAAGGAGCCTAGGGGCATTATCCCTCTGGAAAATCTGAGTATCAGAGAGGTGATCGACTCCAAGAAGCCAGTAAGTAACACACTCTGAACATCTACATTCCTGTGCTTTTTCTTCTGCCGTTTTTTCTGCTTCCTTGGAGAATCCTCTGAGTCACACCTCCTCTCTCTGTCTCTTTTCTCAGAATTGTTTTGAGCTGTACATCCCTGACCACAGGGATCAGGTGATCAAAGCGTGTAAGACAGAGGCAGACGGGCGTGTTGTCGAGGGCAACCACACTTTCTATCGAATCTCCGCCCCCACAGCCGAGGAAAAGGACGAGTGGATCACCCACATCAAGTGAGTTAGTGGTTACATCCTAATAATGCACCCTTCCTGAAGTGTACACTTATTCACTATATATATATCAGACATTTCCTTTCAAATCAATGAAGGGAAGTGAATGAGTGCACCCTTTGGGACCTTCGTTTCTGACGCATCCTAACCAGTAGGGGTGTGCTAAATCAAAGACACCCCCACAAACACACACACGCACGCGCGTGCGCACACTTGTCTCGTTGCACATCTCTCCTTTTTTGTGAATCAGAGTCCATTTGTGGATAGTGATTTAATGTTCTAGCTGGTTATTTGCTAAGACCATGCTTGCTTGCTTGCTAGTATTATAATGCATTATTACCCCGGCATGTTAACAGAGCAATAGATCTGTAGAAAATAAAAAATGTAGGCAGCAGTAGTCAACCATTAATTACTTTGGTTATGTTCCATGTTTTACAATACAATTGAATTCTATGTTTTACAGTCACATAATCTTCACATTTTCAGGTGTGACAAAACAGATATGATATTGAAGATGAGAATGGTGAATTTGTGACGGATTAGAGAGAGCGGGGAAAAAAAGCTTCTACTCCCCAGGCCGTCAGACTGTTAAATTAACTGTCCTGTGCTCTGATTGGCATCGTCAATCCATTTTGCAACTATCGCACAAACTCCTACCTAGGCATCATTTACACACTCTTACCCACACTGTCTCTCTATCACACTCAACTACTATCATAATTAACGTACACACACAACCACCCACCCATTATCCAACATATGCAATACATACATTCAGTCCTTGTTGCTGTCCCATGTTCACTATGGACAGTGGTCACTTCCCTTTTATTTAACCCTGTTTTAGGCTACTTGATTTTAAACTTCCAAGTCATGTCCTCCTACCCTGAGTGAATACCATCCAATAGCAAATGTGAAATCAATATTACTCTTACCTCTTCATGATAGAAAAGCCATCAGCAGGGATCCCTTCTATGAGATGTTGGCAGCCCGGAAGAAGAAGGTGTCTGCCTTGACAAGCCTGTAGGAAATTCCCAGACATAAACACTTCAGGAGGAGGACTAGGCGTCAATCTATAGCTCAGTGTCTATGGGCGATGGACCTTAAGGACAGATAGAGCTATGCACACCAGTCATCGGAAGAGCCCTATAACCTGTTGGAGGGCTTAACAAATTTGGAGGGGAAGCGGTTTGGAAGGACACAGGTTAAAGACAGGGATCAGGGTACAACGAAGATTGGACTTCTGGTTTTGTTTTTTTACCGGCTAATAAATTGCCATCACCTGGTATCATTGGTTTGAATTAGTCTATGATTAAAGGGAGACGGTAAAAACTGGAACTGCCCCTTCAAGACCAGAGTTGCTACCCTATAGGGCCTACAGGAATTTGAATCGGGCAATATTGCTTTCATAAACAATGAACGGATGAAGGCAACAATGATTTTTTTTTTTATACAAATCTCAACTTTTTGGTAATCTTGTTCCCAAACACTTTTGCCGTAATGTGCTATGCGCAATAGTCTGGGGACACTTATGTGGAAGGAGTAGACAAAATAATGGATTGTTACATTTTACATGTAGGTAATTTAGCAGCTGCTGTTATCCAGAGTAACTTGCATATACCCTGGCATTACAGTTGGTGTCTTACAAATGCGCTATCAATTGAGCATTTCTGTCATATCAATATGCTCTTTGAAGGACTGTATTTATTTCCTCAATAAAAGATGAACCTGCAAGTATTTGTTCTCAATGCACTGCATATTAATAAGTTAGTCTTTAGTTATATTTGTTTATTTATATTGCAATTAATGTATTGTAAACTTTTCTTTGTGCTTTTATGCCATGTAATCCTGCATTTGCTTATTTTATTTCAAATTGCCAGAAATAAATCTCAACCCCTAAAAAGTGTCTCAACCCCTTATTCTTTGTTTATTCCTTATTTGAGTTGACAACCCTGTAAATCTATGAAATTTGCTATTGGAGGTCATTGATTGCCCAGTGTCCACCACATTTCATTCCATAGCTTGACAGGCTGAAAGACAAAACGTTAGGCATGTGAGCATTCTGTGCACGAGGAATGCATTTCAAATCATTTGACGGTTTCGTCAGTTTAAGTTTAGACGTTTGGCTTGGTAGTTACCCGTTACTTAAGATTCATATTCACTGAATATTTAGCAATTGCTAGCGAGCAAAAATGACAATGGCTTTCAAAAATTAGGATAACATGGAGGGAGAAGATAAGAGGGTTGTGTTTTTACAGGATGTTATTTTAAAGGCAAAAGAATTAAAACCTGACAAATGGCACAAGTTTATTGCGGCCGAGGAAACCCGAACTTTCATCGTTAACTTCTTTGAAAAATCCGACTGCCTCGTTATTTATCTAAACGCTGCATCGCAACTGGTTTGCAGCCTTTCGTTTCCGCAAACAATTAAAAATAAAGCTGTATATTTTATAAAGAAGGATAAGCAAGTTATAATAAAAGACAACATAAATGTCTTCATTGGACACGTAACTGCAAATTCTCTAGTGGACGGCACAATCGGCGCAATTGAACGAGTAAGTACTAATGTAGTAGCTACTGACTGCGCTGTAGCTAGCTAACAAAATATATTTTCCTTTATTTATACAGAGAATTAAACTAAGACAAAGGTCTCTTTTACAGCTGAGTCCTTTATTTCAACAATAAAAACACACACAATGGAAATAAAACAAATTAAGAAAAAAGATCACAATTAACAAAAATATCATTTATAAGACATCTAAAACGTCTTATGGCACTAAAACATCTACAGTAGTTTTAGATCACTCTGAATGGCATTCCATGTCTGTGGGGCACAATATTAAAAAGCAGGTTTACCCAGTTCTGAATAGGCCCGAGGTACCTCCAGCGCTGTGCAGTCTTGAGACGGTGTTTCTGGTAACTTATTTATAGCTTATTTAAAAACAACAGCCCGGCCCTTGTAGATATATATGACTTCTGAAGCCAACTGAAGCATATAACAGACAATTATGAGTGCGAAATTTTGCACCAGTGATTTAACGCCATGCCGAATGACAGACTGCATCGAGAAATTTCTGTACAGAAGCTGAGGGAAACATACCGTATATCACCGTAATCTATTAGCGACATAGATAGCCGGACAGAATTGCTAGGCCAATGCAGTGTCCAGTGTTGTAGTGAACGTTAAGCCATGACGACTTTATTTGAACAATGTGTTTCTCCAGATTGTCTACCCTCTACACACCAACAAAAACAAAACCAGATATTGGCCAAGGGTGGTTTCTGATGATGTGTCTCGCCATGCCCACAAACTAAAGAATGAAGTGTTCGTTGTTGGAGGTCAAATCAAAGGCAGAACATTCCTGCCTTTACCAGCAAACATGGTTTCTCTTGGAGATCCAGAATTCACATGCCGGTATTAGACTCAGTTACCTGACTCCTCTAAAGTGGCATATCACATACCCATTATGTATGTATAATAATTATAGCTTGTCCTTAGAAAATATACATATATATATATATATATATATATATATATATGGAAATAAAAATGTATTACCCCCTTCCATCCAATGCAGGCTGGCTTGCTCAGTTGACAGTAAACTAATGCATGCTTTCGAGACGGTGATAATTGATTGGACTCACCAGGTTGCTGAGGTTCTTTGTAAAGACTCTGCCCAGCCAATCCTGGATGGACTAAACCCACTGCCAAAAGTGGAGTTTAATTTCTGGAACAACAGGCTCATGAACCTGGAGTGTATCCATAAACAGGTAGCATACTTGAAACGTGTGACTGTCCGTGGTCCTGATTGGGCATACTGGTCATGGTGGCTTCTTTTTTTCTGTAGTTGATGGATCCAAAAGTGTTAAAGATGGCAGAAATTATTGAAAAAGGAGCAAGTATCTATTGGCCAGCACTGAAGAATATTTACAAAGATGTAAATGAAGGTAAAAAAGGTATTTTGCCAGCTTCGCTGACCCAGATTTATGAACAGACCTGCATGTGCTTTATGTTATGCCACCCTCTCCACTGTAGGTCTGACAGAAACACAGGATATCGTGCTTTATCTGAAGCCACTGCAAAAAATACTTGATGAAATTGAAAATTTGGAGTACTCACAGGTAAAAACAGCTTCATGTGTCCATCCTTTTATTTCATCTTTCAAGTATCTTTTAACTGTTACATCTTTTCCCTCTCTGTCCTTCTGCAGCTTCCAAACTATGTGGGAGCTGTGATGCACATGGTGTGTCTGACCTGGGCTAACTGTAATCACTATAGACACCCTGCAAGGATCATTGTCATCCTGCAAGAGATCTGTAACCTCTTTATTGATATGGTACCTTGGAGGGAACATTTGTCAAAGTGCATGTCTTTCTTATAATTTTATGTGCAACAAGAAATATTTATTTGTGTGCACCTACAGGGGCCATGTAGCATTAATATCTACTTTCCTTCCTTTTAAAAGTGAGCTCTGACCAAGAAAGCAGTATAATAACACCACATTGAACACAAAATGGAAGTTATATTATATTTTCTTTTTATTTGACCAATTTTGATATATGACTTAAATTCGATCCACATTTTTTTGATAAGGGTAACCCAATAAAAAAAAAGACAAAAAATAATAAACTTGGAAACCGTTTATGCCATTAAAATTAACTGCATGTGAAAAAATTATTAGACCTCTACATCACATAAAATGACTAAAATTAGAATCAGATGCACAAAAACTGGTGCACATGATTATAAAATCATTAGTTACTTGGGAGGTCCCACCCTCCCATATAGATCAGAAACTAAATCTGGTTTGGTCTTAACTGTCTGGGTGTGTGGTAACTCATCATACCGAGATCATAATGCTTACCTGAAGCCGTCAGAAGAATAATTAATAATGCCCATGAATCTTCTGGGTGTTACAAAGCAATTTCCAAACAATTTTAAGTACATAATTCAACTGTCCAATGGATCATCTACATCTTTTTGTCATTTCTTAAATAAAGTAACTATCTGTCACTAGTGTTTGAATGTCCAAATATGTACAAAAATAATACATTTTCCAGGGTGTGTACTTACTTTTCACATGAATGTATTTTGGAGATTGTCTTACTGTGTGCTGCAGACAAGGGACGTTCTGGGTCCAGAAGAGGTGATGAAGGGTCTCATGGGGGAAATCACTGAGCTTCTGGAAAACATCAGAATGAGCATTGCCACCCTGTTAACCATCAGAGAAACTTACGACCGGTGCAAAATCAACATGGACAAATACTTCAAAGTCAGTGGACATTCCTACGCTCTCACAGCTTTTCCAACACTCCAAGTACAACATTTCATCAATGTATCAACCCCATGTCTACTAAAATATCTCTGTAATGTGTCTTTTAGAATGGAAACGCAAAGAACTGGGACTTCCCATCACACCTGGTGTTTACCAGGCTCAATGCCTTCTTGCAACGTCTACAGACTATAGAGGTACAGAGAGTCTCACACACACAGAAACAGACATCCACACAAACTCGCCTGAGCTGTCTCTGTGTCTGCTAGGAGGTGTATTCAGTGTCAGTGGAGCTGTTAAAGCTGGAGAAGGTGGACATCCAGGGGGTCAGAGGCAACACTTTGGGATGCATGGTCTTCAGTATCTATGAGGAGTTTCTGGAGTTCATCAAGATATTTGCAGAGTGTAAATATGACGCGATCAATGTAGATGACAAGGTAACCAACCCTAACCCCGGCCCAGCACATTCCACTACATGGGGAGACCAGTATAATAACACACTCAGTGCCAGATGTTTTTTTAACGGTTCTGTCTCCCTGTCCCTCAGGGCTTTGATGAGAACTTCAGAAAGTTCCAGAAAAAAATCACAGACTTTGAGAGACGTTTGGGCACCATCCTGTGCCAGGCATTTGATGATTGTGCCTCCACAGAATCTGCTGTCAAGGTCAGTGCAGTGTAAAGTGCTCTGAGACCTGCATTAAGTATATAAGTAAATGTACTCTTTAAAACCCCTTATTTTTCTTCCTGCCTCTAGATGTTGGAGATGTTTGGCTTTATCCTGGAGCGCCAACACATCCAGAGCCAGATTTCATCAAAGTACAAGAAGCTTGTGGAGATGTTCAGTACAGAACTGGACCGCACAAAGTTGGTTTACGACACCCAGATGGCAGCGGTCGAGGCATGTAAAGGCATAGAGACATATAAACGCGTTCTGCCAATGGCTAAGAACATGCCCCACGTTGCTGGGAAACTCAATTGGGCCCGGGAGGTAAAAGACCGCATCCAGATCCCCATGAAGAGCTTCAAGGCTATCCACCACCCGTACGTGCTGTAGAATCATCCACCACACACACCCTGCTATACTCTCATGTCATTCTGCTGTTTTAACCATGGACAAGGCATGTGAGCCTTTTTTTTTTCACTGTGACTCCATTTCTTATGTGTATTAAATTGGCCTTCGTGTTAGTCTGTTGTGTTGGCTAACATTTGGCTGTGTTGTGTCCAGGTGTATGGACACGGACGACGCCAGGCTAGTGTTCCAGAAATATGAAGAGATGATGAGGCTGCTGCACCTGTACAGTGTGAGCGTGTACACAGAGTGGACGTCCCGGGTCGACACTGACTGCCAGTTCAACCTGGAGCAGCCTCTGCTGTTACGCAACACCAAGAACATCCTCAGTGTCAACTTCAACATGCAGGTCTCCTAGGAAACACGCTCTTAGTCTTTCTTTCTCTCCCTGTATTGACATGTTAGAATTGTATACACTAAACTGAACTATACTGTGTTGAGGCTTTGGTGTAAACTAGTAACATGTCTCTGCAGCTGATCGCCGTTCTGAGGGAGGTGAAGTATCTTACTATGCTGGGCCAGCAGGACATCCCTTCCAGTGCTGCAGATGTCTTTGCCCGGAACGAGACCTTCAGGAAATATGTGGGCAATTTGGACCTCATTGTCTCCTGGTACAACCAGGTACAGGACAGGACAATGAAGGGGAATAGAAAATGGATTAATAAACTTATGTTTTGTCTACGGTGGAGTTCCTCACAAAAACCCAATATAAAAACCTTCTGTTGTGTTATCTATTTTTCACAGATTCGAGCCACAGTCCTGCCTGTGGAGTTTCCTCTGATCACAGAGGAGCTGAAGGGCATTGATGTGAAACTTACCCTGGCTGAGAGCACTCTGAGCTGGAACAGTGACGGTACTGGACTGTAGTGGGATGGTCATGAAAGGAATTCATCGTATTCATAAGGATGGTCATCATACAGTCACTTATACAATCATGTTTGTGTCAGGTGTTTGGGAGTACATCCAGCATATGAGAGACCAACTGCATGACTTTGGGAGCAGGATTAACCAGGCTAAGACCAATGTGGAGGCCATGCACCTAATTCTGGAGGTAAGGACTGTCTCTCTGATGCTGTCCCCTCTGCACCGCTGGAGGTGTGATGGTTGTTTTGTGATGTGACTGACAGGAGTGGTCTGTGAGCCCCATGTTTGAGAGGAAGGACAATAAGGACGCCCTGCTGGACCTTGATGGAAGACAAGCAGCCCTCAACAAGAAGTACAACTCCATCAAAGAGTCTGGCGACAAACTCCACCAACTGACAGAGGTAAAGAACTAACTAGACAAATAGTATGGAGCACACTGTGTAAGTACACTGGAGTATACAGTATAGAATGCACCATGTAGAAGTACAATATAGTAGAATTCAGATTATGCCGTATGTGTGCCTTGCTAATGAGTATTTGTAACGTGTGTCTGTAGGAGAATAAGAGGCTGTTTAGAGCTGATAAAAGCACTGACTCGTGGATGGAGTACGTTGACTATATCGATGACAAAGTCTTGGATGGTTTCTTCAAAGTTGTCCATGTGTCTCTCAAGTTCCTTATCAGTAATATGAACCCAAAGGTAGGATTACTCCCTGAGACAAACCCTTACCTGTGTCAGTTATAAATGAAATCCATTTCTGTGTTTCTTACTGGGCCACTTTCATGGCTCCAGCTGGTGCTAACTGGTGCGTTGTGTTGATTTGCAGTCAATTATAAACCCGCTTTTTGAGGTACGTTTTGAGTTGGAGGATGGATACGCATCGTTCTATCCATCCTTGGGCTATGGTACATCTGATGGCTTCTATGACCTGGTCGAGAGCCTCATCCATGATGTGTACAAAGCTGCCAAACTAGTCCCTCGAATATCAATGACCAACAAAACATCCTACCAGGTAAGTACCATCCTGTGTGTGTGTGTGTTTGGGGCAGGGTGGGAGAGTTAACTGTTAAACATCTCTCCCTGTGTTATCTATTGTCTGCGTGTGTGTCTCTTGTGCATCCCTCCGTCAAGCTGGAGTTGGATGAGATGTCAGAGCTGTCAGACATGCGTGAGAATGTGTTGAACCAGGTGGTTGGAGTAATGAAGGAGGCCCAAGACTACCAGGAGGCACTCTATAAATATGCCTATCTATGGCAGGATGATAGGGATGAGTTCATGAAGCAATTCCTCCTCTACAGCAAAGTTCTTACCCCAGAGGAGATTGAGGCGCATGGAGAGGAGAGTGTGCCCCAAAACCCCCCCACACTGAAAGAGTTCAAGGAAGAGGTATGGAAACCCTCACTTGCATCCTTGTTCTGGTCAAAAGTAGTGCACTATTTAGCAAATAAGGTGCCATTTGGGATAAACCCCCGTATGTACTTTAAGCAACCTATATTCCATATGTTAATATTCTTTCCTTATTTTACTTAAATACAAATGAAGCTGATAAATCTAGATGTAATTCACATTGCTTGCAATAAAGTTGTATCGGGTTGGCTCAGCGTTTCATCCTTCGTAATCTACCATCAACTTCACTTACATTAGTTACCCTACACTAAATATGGTGTAGGGTAACTTGCATTACATTGCAAGACATCATGCAACTGACTTTATGCAAAGTCCAGTTACTGAGCACGAAAGGTTTACATGACTTGGCAGTTGGAATATCAGTTTACGCATAAATCTGACCCCCTTGTCATGTCACTCAGCTGTCAGTGCTGCTGACCATGAGAAAAGAGACTGGCCAAATGAGAAATGAATTAAATATTCTCTTACACCATGGCTGGTCAGTATTATATGTCTATGGTGAATACTTTTCATTTGATCCTACAGGTATTTACCTCTGAATCTGAACCATTTTAAAGCATTTAATGTATTTCATTTCAATTATATGCGTGTGTATATGTGTTATATTTCCATTTAATTAAATTTTTTATTATTATTTAATTGTTTTAATGATGATCTAAAATGTTTTGAATGTACATTAATGCCAATCCAATATCAATGAAGTTGACATTAAATTTATTTAACATATTTAAAAAAATATTACTAACATTTTTCCAGTTTCAACAAAGCAAGTTAATCTGGGTCTTTTAGCTTGGTAAAACAAAAATGGTTGGCAGATAGGCAACATTACGGGTAGCTAGGTAGCTAACGTGTTCGGCCAGCACAATGATATTAAAATGTACGTTTGGATAAAAAAAAAAACATGATCCATTTAAATTGCTTTGTTTAACTTAAGCTTAAGTGGGCTCATTTATCAATATTGCATAGAAACTTTCCTAGATCTATACTTACGAACAGCCTTTAGAAAAGTCCTACACAGACAAGTGTGATTTATCGGACAATGCACGTAAGCACAATTGACAAATGAACCGGGACTGGTCCCATTAGTGTGTTGTGTATGTTTCCTTACAGATTAATACATATGAGAAACTGTACAAGGAGGTAAGCAACCTTGAGAACACCCAGGTCCTGCAACACTGGCTCCAGATCGACATCCGGCCCTTCAAACGCACCCTGCTTCACACCATCAAATGCTGGTGCCTATTGTTCAAACAGTACCTCATAGACAGAGTTACCAACAGGTAAATACAATAGTACGTCTTGCAGTTACATGAAAAACCTGCACAATGGGAGTCGTTGGTTGGACGAAGGCTTTCTCCATCTGTTACCTGTGTTGCTGTTCTTGCGTATGCATGCATGTTTGTGTTTTCCTAGCCTAAAGGACCTGGAAGGCTTCATAAAGGAGGTGAAGGATGGGCTGTCTAACACAGTGGAGGAAGGGGATTACCAGGGCCTAGTGGGGGTCATGGGTCTCCTGATGAGGATGAAAGAGAGACAGGTGGCCACAGACACCATGTTCTCCCCTCTCAAGGAAACCATCCAGTTCCTCAAAGACTTTGGAGAAGAGCTACCTGACGAGGTCCATGCTCAGCTACAGGCAAGGCAACCTAAATATGGTGTAGGGTCAAAGTGTGAACCCTACCTACAGTTTCCCTTACTGTTTACCCTCACCCCGAAGCCAATGCAAAAAACTCATATAAGCCTGGTAAAACAACCAATCCAGGTTGGGCTTTGTGGAGTGACTTTTTATGCTTTGTGGAGTGACTTTTTTTGTATCATTTTATGGGAGTGACCATGCTGAGTAAAGTTTTTGTCATCTTTGGATTTTAGCACATCAATATACTTCGAGGCATTGCTCCAAATGAAGCTCTATTGTATTTACTTTTGATAATTTAAATTAACACTTAGATCCAGCCTAGTTTGAGCCAGTCATTTCATAATACATAAGAGAAGCTACTCAGCTAATAGTCTACAACACTAAATATGATGCTCCTTTAAATAACTGGATACAGTTGGTATTGTAGTTATATCAGTTCATCACAATGAAATGTTTAAATGAAGCAAGAGCATCTTTTTTGTGCCACAAATGCACTCACTACTGTAGCTACCTCTTTAATTTCTACAAAATTACCTTAGAATTAAAGGGGCCTTTTACTGTACTAGAAGCATAAGTACATGCATAAATGACCAGAATACATCTGTAAATGTTTTAATGTATGTTTCAAATATTTTTCTACATATTCCAAGAGCCTGAGATAATCCCCATATGATCTTTCTAGTCAGTCCGTCTATAATTTTGCATCTACTTGTAGTCCCTCAAACCACCCTAGAGTAACTAGTACTATTCTGGTCTCATTCAAGGAAAGAGGAATAGGAGACAAATTTGCCAAGAAACTGGGAGTTCAGCAAATTTACAGTTTATCACTATTTGCTTATCTTCTTGTACAGTTTTATCAAATTATACAATGTATTGCTTGGGTGTCGCCTAAAATTGTAGATAGACACCTTAAATCTTTGTGGAAAAAATTCAAACCTCAACACATTTATCATCCAGTATGACGATAAACCAGCTTGCCCAACTCCCCTCCAGCACTTATTCACCAAATACCCTTAATCAATGATTCAAACACAGATTGCTTTGCGCTAGAACATTTTGCCAGATAGAAGGCTAATACTGTACATCTGGTAATCTGAATAAGCAATGCAACTCTTGAATGTCAAGTGAGGAGAGTCTCTGATTTTCGGAATACTGTATTTCCTCATCCGAGTGGGCATTTCCTCATCCGAGTGGGCATTTCCTCATCCGAGTGGACATTTCTTCATCTGAGTGGACAATCTTTCTCTCTAACGATATTCAAATGATCATCTGGAAGATCTGGTGGCAGGGAGGCAACACAGTTAACTGTCCATTTACAGGATTCACTGGCGACACGCTGGCCTTGCAGACAGATGACTGTTGAGGACACTTTGATGATGAAGTGTTTCATCAAGTCCAAGTAGCCCTGGTTGATGCAGGATATGGTTGGTTGATGCAGGATATGTCCATGGAAGTAATCAATCTCAGTGGCTTTCTTTATCATAGGGCTACTAGGGATGTAATGATTCACTAAAAATCAATTCAGGCATTGTAAACCGACAGTTAAGTACTCCTTTTTTTGACTGAATAGATGCCTCTTCTCCTTCAGTAGCCTATAAAAAAATTACCAGGTAGAGTAAATGCCTGTTCCAGTCAGTCACTGATATGCATGTCAAAACTGTACACACAGAGTATCACCTGGAATAACTCCTATTGGGTGATGCAGATTTTAGAATCAGCCGTGTTAACATTCAACTTGTGCAAATGTTTGCAATTATTGCCCCCTGTTGTGTTTTGGTTTAGGATCTTCCAGAGCACTGGAATAATGTGAAAAAGATATCCCTTCAAGTCAAGCAGAACATGGCTCCACTGCAAGCAAATGAAGTAAACATTGTTCGAAGGAAATGCCAACAATTTGAGGTACTTTTTAACATAAATATATGTATATACAAATCGCATAGAGACAACAGAGAAGCAGAGAAGAATAGGCAGGGTGTACTCACAAGCAGCTCAGTGGATATTTGTGATGACATGTGTTCTCTTTGTATATCACAGATCAAACAGCATGAGTTTAGAGAGATGTTCAAACAACAGCCAATATTCCAATTTTCGTTTGAAAACCCACACAATGCTCTCGATGATGTGAGTAGTTTTAACGTTACTTTTGGATGTAAATACAGACTTTGTATTTAGTATTAACCCTAAATGTCCCAATAATGTGTTTGTGTGACCACAGATTCAGAATTACATCATGAGTCTGGAAGACGAGATGGAGAGGCTGTCAGACTCCGCCAGTCTTTTTGAGGTGAATTTCCCTGACTACAAACAGCTCAAAGCCTGTCGCAAAGAGATCATCCTGCTCAAAGAACTCTGGGACATGATCCTTCTGGTAAGTCTTAGTGACTCACAAGCAGCTCAGTGGATATTTGTTATATCTTATAAAAACAATTACATTATGAGGAGAAAAATCCAAATACATGCATGTCATAGTGTCTCTCTCTTTGATTGCTATTTGTTGTGAAATGCTGCTAATGCTGCTGACCAGTGTTCCCTTACAAAAATGATATTTATAATATTATAATTGTACCACATCTATACCATGGGATAAATTGTGCAATTCCATTGAATGGAACTGGCTTGAAGGTCCGGAGCTTAGTTGGAAGGGTATAAAGGATAAAACCATGTGGTTTGAATTCTGAATTCAGATTGGCTGAAAGCTGAGGTATTTGATACGATATATCACAGGCTTTTTTTGTGCCTGGTGTAGGTGCGTGGGAACATGGACGACTGGAAGACCACCCTATGGAAGGATATCAATGTGGAACAGATGGACATTGACACTAAGAAGTATGCCAAGGACATAAAGGGGCTGGACAAGGAGATAAGGGCCTGGGATGCCTTCCTTGGATTGGACGGCATGGTGAAGAACATGATGATATCACTGCGTGCTGTGGGAGACCTGCAGAACCCGGCCATCAGAGACCGCCACTGGCTGCAGCTCATGACGGCTACTAAGGTACATGTTTAAAATCCATGTTTCCCTATTGCATTCAGGACTGATGTTGTGTCATAAATAGTTGATACAATGTGCTGACGGTATACAAATTGTACTAACACAGTAGCTCATGTCTGCCCCAGGTGAAGTTTGAGATGTCTGAGAAGACCACCTTTAAGGACTTATTGAAGCTCAACCTTCACAAGTATGAAGATGAAGTGCGCAGCATCGTGGACAAGGCAGTCAAGGAGTCTGGCATGGAGAAGGTGAGGACATAGTATGTATATAAATTGTGCTTACCTACTGATCAAGATTATTTGAAAGATGCCATTTCAACATCTTTTCAACGTCCTTTGCTCACTGGGTAGGCTAGAAGTTATTGATTATAGTGAAGAGCTCTTTTTGCCTCTCTCCTCCTGCTAAATCCTTTGCTGTTGTCTCCTCCCTTCCCCTCAGACTCTAGCTGAACTGGACAGCACATGGAGCTCCATGGTGTTTGAACATGAGCCTCACAGCCGGACAGGCACCATGCTGCTCAAACCCAATGAGGAGCTGGTGGAGATTTTGGAAGACAACCAGGTACACAACACACCCAAAACCACATAGGGACACCGGGTTAGATGGGGAGTCACCACACTGACTCCATGTGGTGTGTCGTTTCAGATCTGTCCAAGGAGTTCAATTCACTGGCTCCTTGTGAAGATATACGTGTACTTCCTGATGATTCTGGAAAGGTATGACATCAGTGACTAAATTCTGTACTGACTAAATCCTGCACTTCTCTGCTGCCCTCAGGTGCAACTACAGACCCTGATGACCTCCAAATACATTGCTCACTTCCTGAAGAAGGTGTCCGGCTGGCAGCATAGGCTGTCCACAGCAGACTCTGTCATCTCTCTCTGGTTCACTGTGCAGCGCACCTGGACCCATCTGGAGAGCATCTTCATCGGCTCCGAGGACATCTGTTCACAGCTCCCCGAGGACTCCAAGCGATTTGTCAGAATCGACACAAACTTCAAGAAAATCATGGCTGAGGCAGTGAAGGTTACCAACGTGGTAGAGTCCACCAATAAGAAAGGGCTTCTGGAAGAACTGGAGGGTTTGGAGACAGGGTAAAACAACCGTGTAGAATAGCTCTAGCTGCATGACGTATTGTAAAACCGTACCAATTCTTGACTCTCATCTGATTGTGTGCTGCCCCTCAGACTGTCATTGTGTGAGAAGGCTCTGGCTGAGTATCTGGAAACAAAGCGTCTGGCCTTCCCCAGGTTCTACTTTGTGTCCTCTGCTGACCTGCTGGACATACTGTCCAATGGAAACAACCCTGTTGAGGTAAGCTTCAAGGCAGCCAGTACAGCTACAAAGCATAGAAACAGACCACTAAGTGACATGCTCTTTCAAAATCAGTCATGCTAACTAATTTGCAAAACATTCAACCAAAGTATGGTTTGTTTTGTATCAAATAGAATTTGCTGGGACATCATAATTGCTAACCAACCACATCAGTTAGTACTCTTTTAAAGTTTCAGATGATAACAAGATCAGCCTTTCAAAGCAAGTCTGAGCTTAGACAACAGCCAATTGACAAGCTGGCTAATAACAACTTACCGTATAACTAAGTTACGACTAATAACAGACATGATGTCTCCTATAGCAGCACAGGCATTGTGATGTACAGAATACAAATACAAGAATTGTGTAGCTCCAAAAACTGACATACTTTGTTTGATAAATTTTTTTGAACAAGCTGATATGGAATAACCCCTTTATAACTAATAGCTCAATCTTAACAGTTTATATAGAATTATGTTTTTAAGCTAAGAAGCTCTTTTTCAAAAATGCTTTGGGACAATGTGACTCAACTAAATTAAATAAGTCATATATTATTCTATATCTCCAGTTTGTAAATGCCTGTGTTCCTACCTACAGGTCAGCAAACATCTTTCTAAGCTGTTTGACAGCCTGTCCAACCTCAAGTTCAAGCCAGATGAGAGTGGCAAGCCCATCAAAGTGGCACTGGGCATGTGGAGTGAAGAGATTGAATATGTCGCCTTTGACAAGGAATGTGACTGCTCAGGACAGGTGTGGAAACATACATATACTACTATAAACCGAATGTGTAAGTCATAGCTCCGACTCAGCTTGGATTCAGTCAGTATACAGATGCAATACTTAGAAGTGATTGTTCTGTTTTTTGGTGCAGGTGGAGATGTGGCTTAACCGTGTGCTGGAGAGTATGTGTGCCACTCTAAGGATGGAGTTTGGAGACGCTGTCCAGGCCTATGAGGAGAAACCCAGGGAGCAGTGGTTGTTTGACTACCCAGCCCAGGTCTGTACTCTCACTTATCTCTGGGCTGAATCCACTCAACTTCACATGCGTGCACATACTGTAACTCACATGTTCATACCTCAACCTGTGTTTTGTGTTGCAGATTGCCCTGGCCACCACACAGATCTGGTGGACCACGGAGGTGGGCGTCGTATTCGCCCGGTTGGAGGAGGGCTATGAGAACGCCATGAAAGACTACTTCAAGAAACAAGTGACCCAGCTGAACACTCTGATCACACTACTGATTGGAGCGTTGACCAGAGGAGAACGGCAGAAGATCATGACCATCTGTACCATCGATGTCCATGCTCGAGACGTAGTCGCTAAACTCATCAGCACCAAGGCAAGCCTAACCCTCTCTGGTTGGGAACTGGAAAAAACTGGTCAAGGATTGCAGTACTGTAGTTTTTGTTGGCTTGGATCCTGGGCGTTTTAACTACATGCCCTGTCTTTGTGTTATTGTTCTAGATAGATAATGTTGGGGCGTTCATGTGGCAGTCTCAGCTGAGGCATCGCTGGGATGAGCGTAATAGGCATTGCTTTGCCAACATCTGTGACGCCCAGTTCAGATACTCCTATGAGTACCTGGGAAACACCCCTCGATTAGTCATCACCCCACTGACTGACAGGTGTGAAGATGTTTAAAAGTTGAGCTTTTTTTAGATGTACCTATCCCATGGCTTTAAACTCATTTTCTTTTGTTGGCCACATAAGGTCTGTAAGGAAAATGTATTATGTTATTAACATTTATTATGTTAATAACAAAACTAATATGTTATTAACATGTCCCACATCCAATTTATTTCAAAGTGCTTAATAAAGTATTTAAAGATAAAAGCTAGATAAAAAAACAAACTGGCTGTACCTGATCAGGCAGGTATAGCCAGGTGAGCACTATCTCTGGGAGCTTGGCTTTTTCTTTTGGTAAAACGCAATTTTCAAAAGCCGAACAATAATCTAATTAATTCCCTTTGTTGTCATTAAACAAATAATGCGTAATATTGGAAAAGCCATTGTATAGCCATTTGAATGTTATGTCAGATCAGGAAGTCAAAGGCTTTTTTATGGTGAAATGCACAAAATTACATAGTGTCGTTCTGAGCAGTGAAATTCTATTGACATGGCACACGACATCTACGCAGTAAGCAGTAATAAGCAAAAAAATCCAGGGTGTGACCTTTCTCTACGGCACACAACGAATATGCCTACCTGTCAATGGTCAGTACTCAAAGCTGCAATACCAATATTGCCTCAGGTAGTTTGGCATGCAAAATGTCAAGGCAGTTAGTCTTAGTTCGACACTGAAGGAGAGGATGTGTAAAGTTATTTTCAGAAGCTAGAACATAATTTCAGGAAAGCGTGAACAAACAAATGAACAGATTAAAATGTATTAAAGAACCGTCGTGTCTCAGTCCATTATGCTCAGTTCGGTTCAGCTGGGTCGTGTGTGACCTAAGATATGAAGAGTTCCTGTCTTCCCCTAGATGTTACATCACACTGACCCAGTCTCTCCATCTCATCATGGGTGGGGCTCCGGCCGGTCCTGCCGGTACTGGGAAAACTGAGACCACTAAGGATTTGGGTCGAGCCCTTGGCATTATGGTCTATGTATTCAACTGCTCTGAGCAGATGGACTACAAAGTGAGTCAGTTACTCGGACTCCTTCTATCACCAAAGGATTTTACTGTATTGAAATAGAATACATTTTCCTGTGGTTTTTGACTTGGCTTCATGTTGTTTGGTTTTGCCAGTCTTGTGGAGACATTTATAAGGGTCTGGCTCAGACTGGTGCCTGGGGCTGCTTTGACGAGTTCAACCGAATCTCTGTGGAAGTGTTGTCTGTCATTGCAGTGCAGGTATGGTAGAGATACAGGTAGAGATACTTCTCTATATTTACACCACACCACAAACCTCTCTTACTATCTGCATTTGTCTTCCTTTCCTCTATTTCTTTCCCCTTCCACCTCTATTTTTTCTTTCTTGACATCCCTCTCTCTGTCTCCCTCCCTCCGATCCACATCAACGTTGATTTCTCCTTCCCTGCAGGTGAAGTCTGTTCAGGATGCTGTTAGGGACAAGAAGACCATCTTTAACTTCCTGGGTGAGACTATCAAGCTGATCCCAACCGTGGGAGCCTTCATCACCATGAACCCTGGCTACGCTGGCCGTGCAGAACTACCAGAGAACCTCAAGGCTTTGTTCAGGTACCATTCACCTACTGGATCTTTCCCTCTAACTCTTAATCTCACTGACTCAATCTCTTTCAGTCACCCTCATTGTCTCTTCTCTTTCTCAGCAACTTTCTTACTCAGTCACTCCTTTACCTTTTTTATCCTTACTTGTCATACCGGTCTCCCTCCTGTAGACCATGTGCCATGGTGGTGCCAGACTTTGAGTTAATCTGTGAGATCATGCTGGTGGCTGAAGGCTTCATTGATGCCAGAGTCCTGGCCAGAAAGTTCATCACCCTCTACACCCTCTGCAAAGAGCTGCTCTCCAAACAGGTACAGTAGCTGTTTTGATTTTGTGCCACAGGCTAGCAGCAACCTAGCAATTGTTTTCATTTCCTGTTCACTCAAGTGCTTATGTAAGAAAACAATTAGTAAATATTGCAGGTAATTTTTTTTCATCAAAATTACTGTGGAAGCGTTGGCCTGCTAAGCGTTGGCCTCCGGTGCACATATACCGCTTCAGCCTGGAGTGAATTCAGCCAGGCAACGCTCACTCTGATGAACAAACAATTTAGATACTATTTAAGTTAATAACATAGATGTGGACATTTATTTTGTCTGGCAGCTTTAAGTTGTGTGGAATACAATTTCAGCTCACTATCTTTATCGATACATGATTTATTTTCTATATACACTTTATCTCGGTTTTCAAATTGGTGGATAAATTAAAAAAGTCAAGCATGACAGCGTTTAACCTATCTTCCATATAGAGGACTATTGAATTCTAACTATTGTGCTCAAGCATCACTGGCCTTGCTATCTGTTCACAACAACAGAGATGTTAAATCCTCACAGTCTTTGTGGCGTGTGTGTGTACAGGACCACTATGACTGGGGTCTGCGTGCAATTAAATCTGTGCTGGTTGTGGCTGGCTCTCTAAAGAGAGGAGACCCTGACCGCCCAGAGGACCAGGTTTTAATGAGAGCTTTAAGAGACTTCAATGTCCCAAAGATTGTGATGGACGACCTGCCTGTGTTTCTGGGGCTGATCGGAGACCTGTTCCCTGCTCTGGATGTCCCAAGGAAGAGAGACCTGGAATTTGAGAAGGTCTTATGCACACAAATACACAGTCACATACATAACTCAGTTAAGTTCAGTTAGGTTCAGAAAGGCTATCTTTTTTTAGGATTGCCTTTCTTTAACTGGTTGTTTATAATGCTGAGAATGTTGGTTTGTGTTTCTCAGGTAGTGAGGCAGTCAGTGTTGGACCTGAAGCTGCAGGCAGAGGATAGTTTTGTCCTAAAGGTGGTTCAGCTAGAGGAGCTCCTGGCAGTCCGTCACTCCGTCTTCATCATCGGCAATGCCGGTACTGGCAAGTCCAAGGTACCCTCAACCCTCTTACCTCTACTGTGCTTTGCTCTTTCTCTATGGGCCCTAATCAAAAGCAGTACACTAAGTTTTATGATGCCATTTGGAATGGAACCAGAATGGATGTCAAAATGTTAGTTTGAGCCTGGCTGAAGCCAACACTGTTGTATCTCCAGGTGATGCGCTCACTGAATAAGACCTATCAGAACATGAAGAGGAAGCCGATGATTGTGGATCTGGACCCCAAGGCTGTCACCTGTGACGAACTGTTTGGAATTATCAACCCTGCCACCCGAGAGTGGAAAGACGGTACAGTGGAAGTAGTTAGGCTTAAACACACTTCAAATGGGCAGTCAGTAAGACCCTAATGATACAAGTATAGCCTCATCTTTCGCTATTTGTAGTTATGTTTTAAACCTCAGATAAAAGTGGTCTGAAAATATCTTGTACGATTGACATGTTGTCTCGTCTAGCTATGGTATGGTGAATGCACTTTTTTAAGTCAATCTGAGTCACCACAAGGAAAACAGTTTCTACTAAATAGCTCAAATTTAAAATGCAGTGTCTGTTGCAGGTCTTTTCTCCTGTGTGATGAGAGACCTAGCCATAATCAGCCATGATGGGCCCAAATGGATTGTGTTGGATGGAGACATCGACCCTATGTGGATTGAGTCCCTCAACACTGTTATGGATGACAACAAGGTTGCTAGTAGTGTGTACAGGGCTCTACAGGGCTCGCATTTCACTTGCATATTATTCAAGTTACTTGATGAATTGTGAAAGCCCTAATAATTCATGTCAGTGGTCCTAACCCTGTTTTTATGATTGTCTGTGTTTAGGTTTTGACTCTGGCCAGTAACGAGCGTATCCCTCTTAACCCCACCATGCGTCTGGTATTTGAGATTAAAGACCTGCGGACAGCTACTCCAGCCACTGTTTCCCGTGCTGGAATTCTCTTCATCAACCCTGCTGACCTGGGCTGGAGCCCGTTAGTACCTTCTTACATACTTTACACAACCCTCAACACATCCCCCTTCACACCACACTACACATCACCCCACACATCCCACTACACATCCTCCTACACACCTACTTACACATCCCTCTACA